>DWQW01008948.1:0-13430 GCA_018249695.1 Heliconius erato demophoon
TAAATACAAAAAGTGCTTAAACTATAATTATAAATATAAATTAAGCTTATTTCTTATAGACATGACTAGGGTTTTGAAAGCATTTGAAGCTGATACTCCTTCTTTAGCTCCTTGAGATTGGTTTCTAAAATTGCCACCTGAAAAAAGATAAAAAAAAATTTGTCAAGACTAATTAAAAAATTATAGACAAAAAATTAAAAAAATCAAATAAAGTTAGCATAGATTAAATAATTCAATATAAATGGAAAATTAACGAAGTTGGAATTTCACACAAAAAATGTAATTTCTAAACTATTAAATATCATATACTCTAGCCATATACATTCAGGTCTAATACTATGAAATTCAAATTTTGATATGATGTAGCTTTTAAAACTAAATGCTTATTTGCTATTGTTAATTGTAAGGAGTTTTACTATTTATTACTAAATATTTTTATTCTTTCTATAGAGTAGCTTTAGCATTTAAACTTATCGGAATGTAAGTTGAAATTAACATCTTACACTACTACAAATTATATTATTAATTTAAAAAAAATATATAAAATTTATGATAATGAGGCCGGTCGTGGCGCAGCGGCACGAGGTGTGACTGTAAAACCGACTGGTTGTGGGTTCGATCCCCACTCGAGGAGATGAAATATTTACTCAAATTTATATTTCCATTTCTTCGCTCTGGTGTCGAGGTTAAGCGCGGCGTTGAGTTCTGCCACTCAACACGCAATGCCTCCAGATTTCGGCAGAAAGTGGGGAATCTAGTGTCTTAACACTAGGTTCCCTCTGCCTACCCTGCTGTGTGCGGGATACAGCGTGAAGCTGATTTGATTTTTTATTTTATGATTTTATATATATTGAAGACCATTACTTAGCAAGTCACATCATTAAGTTCTACCTAGAGGTAGGTACAAATGGAAATATATAAAAACAATCTAATATATAAATATAATATATATCATATAAATGTATTACATGTTTTGATAGTAAGTTGTGGTAAGTTACCCACAGAAGCAAAACCTTGCGATTCAGACACTGCGATCCAGCGCTGCAAAGGTATTAGCAATTATTATTTTCTTTACCAATAGTAACTCTCAAATAATAATAGAAATATAAGCTATCATATAATAATAACAATTAAATTTATTTTAAATTGACAAAAACTTATAATTCTGATTGTTTCAAATAAATTAGTGTTTTAATTAAATATAAGAGTTTGAGCTTTGCATTTGTGTGAGTGTTTGTATATAGTGTATATATGACGTAGGCTTTCAAGCGCGGAGCATCTTTTGCTTGGTCTAAACTGATTTATACAACTGCATTTTGACAACCTGCCAACACCTAGTATTTTATATATTGTGTCAGGCCAGTCGTAGCGCAGGGGCACAGTGTGACTGAAAACACAACTGGGTGTTGGTTCGATCCCTGCTCTAGAAAATGAAACACTGCCTAGACCTTGTGGACTGTATATTTTTGTTAATATTTTTTTATTAGAAAAATATATATATATAAAATTTAAAACAAAAAAATCTTTTCAATTACAAATACACAACCTACCTCTTCAAACCTTAACTCCTTCCTTGCATCCTTTATATACCCTCTAATAATATTCATTTGCTCCAGTATAGGGTTATCCTCGTCGTGTTCCACTCTGTCCCCGTCATCCCGCCTGTCCTGTCCTGCTTGATCCCTCCAAACTCTATCTTTCTCAGTTTTCTCCCTTTCTATTTGTATTTGTTTTTGTGCTCGCTCATATCTTTCCTTCCGTACTTCCTCTATTTGAGCCTCGGTTGGTAGTTTACGGAGTGATAATAGGTCATCCTTAAATATGTTTTTAGAATAGTAATTGTTTACTTTTAATAATGGCGTTGAAAATATAGTGACATTTTAATGAATCGGATTGTTTATATTTTCTTAGGCTATACACGATATCTAGTGTCAAAATACTCTGTACTCTGATTTCGGCCCAAATTGCGTGTTGAGTAAGTTGAGAACTCATCGCTGCATATTATATTATTGGATCGGAAAAATAAAAATAAATCATTCCCTCAAGTGAAAAAAATATTTTCATTTCCTCATTCTGGCATTGACTTCAGTCATTCAACATGTAATGTGTCGAAATTTGGACTGCTGTTCTAGAACTCTTAATACCAACTTCCCTCTGCCTACCTATCTGTGCTATGCCGAAATGTCTATATATCTGTGCAAAATAAAACAAAATTAACCCTAGTTACCTTTATATATTGAGCGGCTGCTTGTCGTATAGCATTCTGTAGTTTAGCCTGCCTGGTGTTAGGTTCCGCTGGGAGTGCAATAATCTGTTTGCTCAAGAGGTCAATGCCCTCGGCCAGTTTGCCAATACGACCACGCATTGCATTTACATCTTGTAGATTATATGTTGTTTCACCATCAAAAAGACTTTGACACATCTGTAATGGAAATATTTTTGGTGTTTATGGCACAGTGGGGAAGGATCTTACGGAGAATGTAATCATTGTGGGTTGGATTATCCTTCAGAATTATTACATTTAGAATATTTTCATTTCTCTGCTTTGGTAGAAACAAAGCATAGTACTGTAATTTCTCTCACCACTGGAGGCAATGAGGTATTCTTATTACTATTTTCTTCAGTGAGACAAAGTGCAATATTGAGTTCCACCAAGCCATATGCAATGTCTTCAATTCAGACAGACAGCAAGGAACTGAGTGTAGTAACACTAGGTCTCTTGTCTATGATTTCTATGATGACGATGTATATAATGAATATGGGAGCCTGAAAAAAAAACAATATTTTCAAAATACCTTTTCATACATAGCAACTGCTGGCCGAGCCTGGTCTATTAAGCTTCTCATCTGTTCATACGCAGTCATAAGAACAGTTTTAGCATTTCTATTCTCTTGAACCTGCTTCCTTAATTCAATAAGATTATAGCAATGTTCACAGAGACGAAGCCCATTTTTCTCATTGACTTCTTCTGCTTGTGAAGTCTGAGGCACGGATGGATCTACTATTGTTTCTGAAAATAAAGCAATATACTAAAGGACATAAAATCTTTTTAATAATATGAAACTCTTTAACTTAGATTTGTGTATGACACATGACATATTCTAATAGTTCTAGAATTAACTCTGACCGCAGATACAGTGGGGTTCATTAAAAGAATTAATGAGATGCAATAAAATCTTTCTAACAGTAAAACCCTGTAACAATAAAACACTGGTCTTACAGTTCTTGTGTTTAGCAAAACAAACTTCTGAGGTTTATAATATTATTCTAGATAATACAGATTAAGGAAATTGTTCAAAAATGGAAACAAAATATTATTCTATGATCATTATTGGCATTAAATAAATATCAATACCACACTTACTGGCAATATTTAAGTCTAAGAATATAGAGCAGTCATGACAGAGAATAGATCCACACAGCCTGCAATGGTGTTTTCTTCTAGTTAAACTAAATGCTTTAGCACAATTAGGACAGAGTTTTACTGATGAACCATCAAGCCATGGCACAACCTGGAAAGATCAAGTATATTATTATAATAACAAAAAAAACTTGTATATGCATACGATAGAGCCTGAAAATTGCATTTTAGGTACTAAACATTTTAGTAGTTATTAATAGTAATAAAAAAAATTACTCACTTCCTGCTCATGTTGTTTTCTATGGTTGGCCTCACTTGGCATATTACACACTAACTTATCTAGTCTGATTAATAATTTATTAGTCTCCGTAGCATATCTCTCCAATCTCGCAGATCGCACTGCTTTAAAATAATCTGATGAACTTCTAGATACGCCTATTGTCTGTTCTTCAATGGGATAATTGTATTCTTGAGAATTAAATTTAAGAGCACGATCAAACGTCTCCTTCAGGTCTGATTCATCATTATTTAAGATTATCTTACGAGCTTTACCAAATATTTCTTTCAAAGATTTAAGGATATCTTGTTCTTCTTGGTGCAAACTTTCAAAATGTGTTGTGAGTTGACTGGCTGATTTTAGATCAGCCTTACAAATAGGGCATAAAAATCCCTCTAAAATTTCATCTTCACTAGCAGCTGCCATAATTTCACATTAACTAGTCACAGTCTCACAGTAAATTAAATTTTCCATTATAATTTAATTTGTTTAGATCAATTTTCATTCATACACCCACTGCCACTATTCAATTATTCATTACTTATATGAAACGTCATAATGCGTTTTATTATTGCAACTTCATGTTTAAAGTATAAGTGTACATAAAATGTTGCAATAACGAAACGCAGGGAGACTATTGTTAAAATATATATGTTTTATTACATATTGCACTATTTATTTTTATAATATATCAGTATGTATTAGCTGCTGAATATAAATAGTTTTTATCTTTAGGCTTTATTTTCTACAACTGAGTAGGCAGACAAATTCTTGTGCCAACAAAACTATATTTTCCACCCGAATTCAAGACATTGAGTGTTAAGTGGCTAAACTGATAGCTATGTCTTACAAGGGCGGGAAAGAAAATGAACTGGTCGATTCCCCCGAATGGGGATCGAACTCAAAACTTTCTTATTAGTAGTTAGACGCTGTCCTACTATTACACGTTATGCTATAATGTAATTATCTACATTAGTCATATAGCTAAACTTATTTAATAATAAAATATTGAATTTCAAAATCTACTTTGTGATTTATAATTATATACTCTATTGTATTATACATTTCCACTCCAATTTACGTCCATTTATTTATTTTTCTTAACATTGCAGAACCCAATTAAACGATAATTGGGTTCTGCAATATTAAGAATTGAAGAAGTTTAAACCTGAATTGGAACTATAAATATATATTTTTTTAAATGCAAAGATTTCCTCTGGAGGAACTTATTTAATATTTTTATATTTAAATTGAAATATACTTTTATATTTAAATTTAAATTGAGGCCAGTCGTGGCGCAGTGGCACAAAGTGTGACTGCAAAACCGGTTGTGCGTTCGATCCCCACTTGAGGAGATGAAATATTTAAAGCAAAGCGCGGCGTTGAGCAAAGCGCGGCGTTGAGTTCTGCCACTCAACACGCAATGCCTCCAGAATTCGGCAGAAAGTGGGGAGTGTCTTAATACTAGGTTCCCTCTGCCTACCCTGCTGTATGCGGAATAGAGCGTGAAGCTAATTTAATTTATTTAATTTTTTATTTAAATTTAAATTTGTTCTTAAGATTTATTCATTAGCTTTTATCTAATCAATCACAGATAATAAATACAAAAGAATTAATTAATAGCTTGTAGAAAACGTCACAATAAATTTTGCAATTTAAGGAAAAAAATGAAACACAAAATTTACATAACAGATTTCATATATTCAGTGACATTATTGAACAATTCTTTTAATTCCTTCAACATATTTTCAGTTTCTGGCCAATTTTGTTTTTCGACGGCTTTTATAACAGCTTGCCCGGTTAAACGGGCCGAGGAAAGCTGTTGATTCGCTTGTATGTGGTCTTTTGATTCGGCTTCTTGTCTTGCTTTGATACTATAATCTAGTAAATGTTCTGCTAACTCTATTACCTCTTTACATGTGTCGGGATTGCTTGACCAATTACCGCTCTGTAATGAAATATTACAATAATATATAGTATGGGCGACGAGTCGTGGCCGCCCTGAAGTTAAATTTTGTAAACTTTTCTTGTACACTCGGGAAGTAAATAATCTAAAGTAATAAAAAATCCTAAAATCTAATCTATGCAGCCATCTACATCAAACTTCAAAGGAGCCACATTTTTTTTCTTTATTATTAACTTCATAATTAATTAGGTTTGACTAGTAAAATATATAAATATACTTGTATTTTTATTAAATATTAATTATTAATTAAGTAATCTTAATTATCTGAAATAATTAAAAGTTTTTTCAGCAAAAGGGTACGCCGTCACGGCGCAGTGTCTGTTTGTATAAATTTGTGGGTTTGATATTCATTCAAAGACTATATTTAAATTATTTTCATTTCTCCACTCTGCTAGGCAAAAGTAATGCGTGACGTTAAGTGCCGCCACTCAAAACACAGTTTAGATATCTAAATGGAGTGTCGTAACGCTAGTTTCGAGGAAGTATAAATATTTCCTAGATTGAGATTTTAACCAGTAACTAACGTACTTAGTCAAGAACCTCATGATAACGTTATACATTATTATTTATATATAATATTAAAAGTTAATTTGTTTTTTTTTTATTTATTTTGCACAGTCCTAATTACTGAGTGATGTTTTTCTTACCTGCGTAAAACCCTTATAAGCTTTAAGTAATCGTTGTCCTTTCAACAAATATGTCGGACTTAAATCTGAATACAATCGCCATATTTCAGGTTTATTTTGATGAATTGACGATATTCTACCAAATAACTCCAAAGCGCGTTTTCTTAATCTGTGTAGTGCAAATATGTTAATATTAGTTTATGATGATGAATAAATTCAAAATTGATAGAGTAGAATTTATTTCTACAAAAAATACATATTAACGTTAAAATGATTTAAATCTTATAAATAAAAAATCAGCTTCACGCTGTATCCCGCACACAGCAGGGTAGGCAGAGGGAACCTAGTGTTCGGCGGAAAGTGGGGAATGGAGTGTCTTAAACACTCCATTCCCCACTTTCCGCCGAATTTTGGAGGCATTGCGTGTTGAGTGGTCGCCGCGCTTAGCCTCGACACCAGAGCGAAGAAATGAAAATAAAAATTTAAACAAATATTTCATTCCCTCAAGTTATAATATGTTTCTTAAATTTTTGTTTAATAATCAAACTAATCCTTCCACCTTTACGCAAATACTGTTGAACGGATTTAGATGAAACTTTACAGTAATATAGATTATATATCAGAATTTTATTTAAATATTTTGTATAATTTATAACTAATTAAAATATAAAAATAAATATATAATATGGTAATAAGATTAACTCAAAAATTAAAAATAATTACCTAGCAGCACTATTGCCATCCGCATCTTGCATATCCTGTACAATGGCTTTCACTAAAAGTGATAATAAATCAATATCCTCGTATTTTTGCTGTAAATCAAGTATCCTGTGACATCCACGGAGGACATCTTCGAAATGGCCCGTGTCTATACTTACTAGTATTATGTTTTCCCATAACTGGAAATATAGAAGATAGTAAGTAGTAGATAGATAGAATTTTTTTTTAATTATTTATGCTTTTTGCTTTTATACAGAGGCCGTCGTGGCACGGTGTGTGACTGTGAATGTAATGGCTAAGGGTTCAACTCCCACTCGAGAAAATTTAAACATTTTATATTTTTACTCTCTTGCTCTGGTAATATGACATACCACTCAACACGCAATGGCTCGAAAATTCGGCGAAAAGTAGGGAGTGTCAAAACGAGGTCCCTTCTTTCATTTAATACATTAATTATGTTGCAAAAATTGTAATAAAATAATGCTGTCGTTCCACAGTCGATATGTCAATAAATGCAATGGTTGTTTTTAGCTTTTGTTTATAGTAGTAGTAGTAGTGGAAACCTATTACACCCATTTCGTTTTCTCGTTGTGTATTTTTATATGGTTTGAAAGCATAAAAAAACAAAAAGATGCCATATTTCATTTTATATAGTAATGAAAAGAAACTAATTTTCGAAATTGTAAATATCTTCTCATAATTAATATATTCATAGTTTTTTTAAAGAGCTGTTTTGTCTCTTCTGGTAATTTGCTTGATAGCCTGTTAGCAGGTTTACACTCTGAGCCGATGATATGTATAAAGACAGAATAATATATATTTTGTAATTATAATATCGATTTTCTTTCTATAATTAATCAAACAGCAACATAATATATATAAAGGCACAAACTTACTTTCCAATTATCATAATTAAATCTCAAAGCTTCCATTAGAGCCCTGTAGGCCCTGTTCTTATCCCCTTGTTTCACATACACTTTGGCCAAGTTATTCCACGCCTCGAATGTATTCGGTTGTAAATATGTATATCTTCTATAGGCTTTCGCTGATAATTCCCAATTTTCTGTTGTTAGAGCGGCATAGCTAAAAAAATGTATTTAAATATTGATGGCAATTTTTAATACATAAATTACGGCGTTGAGTTTCGCCACTCAACACGCAATGACACAACAATAGGTAGTTAACTATCTGCGGGATAAACCTAAAGAAAATAAACAAAAACTAAGCAAATAAATTTAATAAAAAGAAAAATAAATATTTTATGTTTAAGGTAAGCATGTTCAATTCGAAAAAGCACATTTTGAATTAGGTTGATTATAATTTGTGGGAAGGGAAAAATTCTCGGCACATCATTACTATACGTTTATAATTTTAATATTTCCTTTCCATCCATGATTGAATGGCGGAACCTAACGCTGCATAAATGTATATCATACTTGTATTGAGAGAAACCACTTTAATATAAAGAGTATGATATTAACAAATATTCATACATATTTCAAATAAATATTTCTTACCCCAATCTCAACCAAACACTCTCTTGTATAGAATTGATTTCAACCGACTTTTCATAATGTGGAATACACTCTTCATACTTCTTGTGATCATAGAGAAAGTTACCCCAGTGACGTTGAGCTCTACTGCTTTTGTAGTTGGAAAATTCCCACGCCTTTTCATACCATTTTATGTCATCTGAAATATTAAGGTAAATATTAATTTATACAAATAGCAAAATAATGTTACAAAGAAAACGAACAGAGAGACTGTAGCGCTCCATTCTCCCTGGCTACTCTACTAGAAATGCCCGTACAGCTAAAAAAAATGTGAAATAAGTTCAGCAAGATCTTAATGTGAGTGTAGATAATATTTATTTAGTTTTTAAATCAAATTTAGTTATGTTAATAACAAAATGTAAGTATGTAAAATTCGAATTTTAAAAGAAAGTTTAAATACACAATTTGGTGAAACATAAAATGAGATTGCTACAAAAAAAAATATTTATACAAATTAACAGTTTCTTTGTTTCACAAACGTATATAAATATGTGTTAAATAGAATTTCAAATTTATACTAATATTAAAAAGCTAATAAGTTTTTTTGTTGAACCCACATTAGTCTTAGGGACTATAGGTATGAATTAAAAAAAAATTTAAACATCAGGTAAAAATAGCTAATATTGATATGTAATTAAAACAATAACAAAATATCACCTGTGGCATCACCAAGTAGACAGTACAGCTTGACTGTTGGTTCAATGTCTATCTGTTGCTGAATTATTTCTGCCGCCTTTAATATACAAAAATAATAATTTTAAAATTTGAAATTAGGCTACCAGAGCCACCTTTAAAATAATTATTTATTTCTTTATTTAGCTTCGCTGATGGCTTTGCGTTTGTAATACTGTTTGATCTGTTAGGCTTCAGATCAATTACAATTTATGCATAATATTTAATAAAAAATATATTGATTAACCAAAATAAGAAAATGATAAAAAAATAATTTGTAAAAAGAAAATAAAGCATAAAATGTATGTATAGGTACATAAAAAAACTAGAAATGAACTAATAATAAACTAATAATCAGCGTAGTCGTGGCCCAGAGGCACAAAGTGTGACTGTAAAATCAACTGGTTCGAACCCGACTCGAGGACATGAAATTTTTACTTAAATTTTTATTTTCATCTCTTCGCTCTGGTGTCGAGGCAACGCGCGGCGTTGAGTTCAGCCAGTCGACACGTAATGCCAGATTTCAGCGGAAAGTGAGCAATGGAATGTCTTAATGATGATTTCTGGCTCATTTCTAGAGTAATGAAAAAATAAAGATCATTCCCTTTTCCGTTACCTTATGCCTCAATTGCAACATAGTATAGCACACAATGACATCTTCCCACAATTGTAACTTTAGGTATTCTTCTAAAGCTGCCTTAACCAGACCTAGGCTTAGATATAAATCTGCCAACTGCTGACGCCAGTGCCAAGCCGGGGGCAGTCCTGTTGCCCATAAGTAGGAAAGTCTGTAAAATTACATATATTTTTATTTAAAAAAAAAGTCCAGCTAAGTAGTATAGTGGTTTTTTTTTGTTTCAAATAAAATTATTTTACTTTTACTCTATCTCCACTCATATAACAGAGAAGGAAAAAAGAATAAATAATTTAAATAGAGTCATTCCACGGAGCAGAGATAATTTTTTTTAATTAATTGTTTACATTCAGATACTGGTGCACATTTTTTTACTTTACGTTTTTTTACTTTACTTTACAGGGTAGGCAGAGGGAACCTAGTGATAAGACACGTTGTCCTAGTTCCCACTAAAACACTTCTATTCCCCACTTTCCGCAGAATTATTGAGGCATTGCGTGTTGGATGGCGGAAATGAAAATGTTAAATATTTCACGTCACCGAGTGGGAACCGAACTAACGACCATCACTTTTACAGTCACATCTCCGCCGGTTTACGATAACCTCATATATTTTCGCGCAATGTGACTGGAAACGCAACAGTTGTGGGTTCAATTCCCACTCGGGGGAATGCATTATTTAATATTTTCAGTTCCTCGCTCTGGTAATAAGGCAAAGTATAGCATTGACTTTTGTCACTCATCACGCAATGCCTCGAAAAATTCGGAGGAAAGAGAAAACAAAGTGTTTTCACACAACTCACTACTCTGTTTCCTCTACCTACCCTGCTGTATGAAGGATACAACATGAAGACAAAAAAAATAATCTGTCTTACCTGCTTGTACTAGCAACACCAGATTTATCATTAACAATTGTTTCACATTGCAACATTGCTCTTTCCACTGTTCTCTTATGATTCGCTTCCAACTTGCATCTTATTAACAAAATAGCTACCCGCGTCGCCCACGCCCCTTTACTTTGAGATAATATAGCTTCTGTATACGGCTGTAGCTCTTCTACCATTAAATCATCTTTTGGCTGGGATTTTTGTATGTATTGCCTGCAAAATTTATTAATATATATTTTTTCATTTTCAAGCTGCAGGCACATAACATCTGCACATAGCAGGGTGGGCAGAGGAAACTTGCGAACCTAGAGTTTAGACTATTAATTCCCATTTAGACACTCCCCACTCTCTACCAAATTCAGGAGGAAATGAAACTATTAAATATTTAAATTCTCTGAGTGAGAATCAAATCCACGATCTGTCGCCTTTCCTGTAAAGGCTCCACTTGTGCCCTTGCGCCACTATGGCCTTAATGTGAAATTATTTCTAGAAAATGTATAAAAATTTGAGCTTGGCAAGACTTGAACCTGGGATTCTAGGAAGACCATTGCTTGCTTTTTTTAAATTTTGATGTTTTTTAAGAATATTTCTATAAAAATATTTTTTATGTCTTTATTATGTTTACAAATGTTGAAAATATTTTTCTTTTAATGCATCTCCACAGTATACTCTTAAAGCATACTCGTAAAACCAACTACTTATGATTGTAACATTTATACACGCTATTATAGCACATAGTAATGTCTGGGTGTACAAACAGGATGGTTATCTGTTCGATCTCAATCCATGGCAGTGATTAGTCATTCTGGTAGGCAAAGGCCTAATGAATACTAAAGAGTGATGTTGGAATCTTCCACTCAAGATGCAATGTCTTAAAAATTTTTGAAAAGGGAGTGTCTTAAGACTTGGTTCCCTTTGTCTACTTTGTTATGCAGAAACATAGCATGAAGTTACCTTCTTTTATGAATATTTAAATTACAAAAAAAATTAAATTAAACTTACACATTCAACAAACAAAGTGTTTGTTCCAAGCTTGGCAACTCTGCTTGACTAACCTTCTCATTAAATGAAATCTTATTAAGTCTTACATCATCTTGTAGTTCTATATCTGTAGGAAGATCAGAATTGCCATGGCTCTCTTCTGCAGATGGTCGATCCAAATTGTCATCAAGTTGACTGGATAAGGCAAGCTGGGGTAAAGTATTTTGTTGAAACTTAGTACGCTTTCCAAGTACACCTGAAAAATGGATATAAACAAAAACTAAACATGGAGACATAAAATTTTATATTTATTATTAATTAAGCTAAATATGTGTTGTCTTAAATATGACAGATGATTATGGGCCTAACCCCCACTCTCGAAAATAATTATTTTACATTCTCAGCCCTAGTAGATAAAGAGTTCTGGCACTTATTAGCAAATGTTTGGAAATTTGGGTATAAAGTGGGATACAGAGTGGAACTTAACTCTAGATGTCCTTTGCCTAAAAGCTTAAAAATATCTATTTAATACATAAATTTATTTAATTTTTTTTTAAGGTAATGCAAAATGAAATTCACCTGTTAATTCTAATTTTAAACCAGCCAATTCTCTTGCCTTTAACAAATATTGTTCAACTTTTTGTATCCTTCCATATATTAAATAAGCTTGTGCTATTTCCAAATACAATAATATCTTAAGTCTTGGATTTTCCAACACTTGTGATTCATTGTACAGCTTTGCTATTAAAAGTTCTAATTCAGTATATAATGTTGCACTTGTATCTTCTAAAGCTCTTTGATGAGTGACTTTACATCGAAAACACCACCAGAGATTTAGCTAAAATTTGTAAACAAGAAATAAAATTCAGAAAAAAAAGTAAGTAAATTAATGCCAGAATTAATTTCTTTTATATGACAAATGAAACTTTTATAGTATGTTATAATGAAATGTATTTAAAAATTATATAGAAACCTAGAGAAGAAATTAAAATAATTATAAGCTGTTAATAAGATCTTTAATTTTCACAATTATTACATATTTTAAATGAAACGCTAAGTGGCCTAATCACTATTATTTAGTATAGTATTTTTTTGAAAAACTGACATTTCAAACACTTTATAGTAGTACTACTACCACTACTGCATTGCTTAAAACATAGGTTTTCGAAAAAAAAATATAGTAAATAAATTTATTTACTATATATACACATACACAATTAATCCAGTTTAAGAGTTGCATTTAAAATATAAATTAATAACTCACCAAATTTTGGTTGGCAGAATAAAGTGCATTGAATAATAGTGAAGAAAAATATAACAATTCTGGATATAATATATTAGTATACAAAGGTTCTGAATCTCTCTGCAATTTATTTAGAACATCAATCGATTTTGGCCATTCTACCCCTAAAAGTTCTTGTAACACAATTTCCTTGGGATGTGGACTCCAATTTTTTTCACAGAATAGCAAAAACAAATTAACGGCAGTCTGTAGAATTTTCATTTCACTGACATCATTATGACAATGACTCTTTATTTTGTTATCAAGTTCCTCATTTTCCAAATCACTATTCAAGATATCTTTACATAAATCTTTTTCAAATGTTTCCCATTGTCCTGACCACAATTTTTTTATAATATCTGAATCTGAAACGATACACACGTTTAGATATTAATAATTCACCAAAAGTAATCTTAAATCGTGTAGTAAATATGTTAATTACTAAAAATACCTGTGTCACTTAATTGACAAT
>DWQW01008949.1:0-13429 GCA_018249695.1 Heliconius erato demophoon
CTACCGCATGAGTTATGGGGAGTGCTCTGAGAAATTGTTTGACCTGTTACCTGTCGCCAAATTTTCTAAACGCTCAGTACGCTCAGTACGTCATAAATTGATTCCATAGGAACTTTCTTCCACAACTGGTGTCCAGGTCTATATGACATGGGTACTTTCAAAAAACGCGTCTATCTCCACTTCAAAGGCCGGCAACGCATCTGTAGCTCCTCTGGTATTACATGGTGTCGTCAGTGGCGGTGGTCACCATCAGGTGACTCAAACGCTCGATCTCGTCTTTTCCATAAAAAAACTAAATATTACATAGTTAAAACTGAAAAAAAAATATGAAATTAATAATAATAAAAATATTACACGCCACTTTGCCTAATATTTCAACTTCACCCCAGAAATCCAGTCGTTCAGCGTTAATTAATCAAAATTAGCTTCATATTAAGAACTTTCAATAATCATCGCGTCGTGCTATAAATAATTGATGTAGTTCGACCAATTTATATTCGAAGAGAAATATTAGATATTTACTTTATGCGGAATGTGGAGAACGGAGTGTCTTAACACTAGTTTCCCTCTGCCTACCCTGCTATATGCTGGATATAGAATAAAATTTATATTTTTTATCTACGGTTTCAACCGCTTGACAAAATAAAAATATTTAAGACTCAAAATCTAAAAAATTTCTTTTTATGCAACATATTTGTGTTTGTTACTTTGCTCATATTGGTCGTACCGTGATGTTTACAATTTCTGCATTTTTATTAAGGAAGAATAATATCAATAAAATGTGAGGCTGTCGTGTCGCAGGGATACAAGTGTGCAACTGTAAAATTGACGCTTGTGGGTGCAATTCCTACTGGGGGGAAGGAAATATTTAATATTTTCATTTATTTGCTCTGGTAACCAGACAAAGCCCGGCGTTGAATACCGCCACTCAACACGCATTGCTTCAAGAATTCGAAGGAAAGTGGGAAGCTGAAATAATTTAGTATATAGCGCGGGTTCCAGTTCAGGTTCCCTCTGCCTAGCGTGCTATGTGTAGGGTACAACGTGGAGGTTATTATTATTTATCAAATAGCGGGCATTTATTAATAGCTTTCCTTGATGACTGGACCGGTAGTAAATGAGATTAGTGCAATCAATCAAACATACTCTTCAACTCAACATTAAGTATGTATACCTAAATTTAGATAGTACAGGAGTAAATCGAAAACCCAGCACTGTTCCTGAATGGTCCTGTCAGTGCAAGGTTGGAGCTGTTGTTGAAGCTCTTATTGAGCGCATTCGTAATCTTGGAAATCGTTGAAGTACTCTAGTCGATTGGGCTATACATTTAGTTACGTCAAAATCATAATATAACAGTTTAAAACTTTGTATATGTTGTTTTAGCGTTACTCTATATCCCCCACACAATAGGGTAGGCAGAGGAGACCTAGTGTTAAGACACTCCGTTCTCCATTTTTCGCCTAATTTTGGATTGCGCGTTGAGCAGCGGAACTAAACGCCGCGCTTTGCCTCGACGATGAAAGTGAAAATAATAAATATTTCATTTCTTCAAGTGGGAATCGAAGCCACAGCCTGTCACATTTACAGTCACACACTTATGCCGCTGCGCCACGAGTGGCCTCTATACGTTTACATAGAGTATATAGTGTCCAAAGCGTTAAAGCGTGCTAGCGCTGTGTTTGTCCGCCTTAATTCACTTAAAGCTAGTGCTGTTAGTTAGTATCAGGAACTATACTATGGGTAAACACTAGATATACGTGACTTTTTTCCAAGTGCTACGACACTCTGTTCCCCACTTTGACCACCGCACTTTCTGTCTAAAATTCTACACTAATCCCTTAGTAAAATTTGTAAATTCCCGCGTTTTCCCGGATATTTAGGTCGGCAAAGGGAACTTAATGTTAAGATACTCCACTTCAATTTTCGAGACGTTGCGTGTTGATAGGTTTAACCACGCTCTTTGTCTGCCAGAGGGGGTAAAACGAAAATATATTTTTATTATTTCTTTTATGTGGGGTTCGATCACAGTCAAACTGCGTCACGGCAGCCTCCAATTAGCCATGATTAAATTACATAAAAGATAATTTAAAAATATAGACAGAACTGAAATATTGTACAGATAAAAACAAATTATTTAATTATTTTAGGGTAAAGAAAGAGCCAGTCGTGGCGTAGAGGCACAAAGTTTGACTGCAAAATCGACTGATTGTGGATTTGATCCCCACTTGAAGAGATTAAATATTTATTTAAATTTATTTTTACCATTTTTTGCTGTAGGGTCTGGGTAAAGCGCGGCGTTGAGTTCCGCCACTCAACGGAGTGTCTTAATACAAGGTTCCCTCTGCCTACCCTGCTGTATGCGGGATACAGCGTGCCGCTGATTTATTTTATTTTTACAGAAAATTTAAAAATAATAAGTATAGCTATTGCTGTGAAGCATGTACTATTAAAAATCCGTTGTTTTTGGATTTTGATCACAAAGACGAGCATGGAGACGTGGAAATTGACGGATATATTTTAAAAATGTATAATTAATGAATATAAACCTTCTTCTTTTTGCAAAAATAAGCCGGTATAGAATAAAAAAAAATTAAAACAAGGTTTAAAATTTGAAAACTTTATTATGCAAAGTCAAACACGTAGGGTACCTACTAGTATTCTGTGAATTTGCGAAATGTGGAATAGCTAAGTGGTGCCGTGGAAGCTCGTCGCGTCTAGAAATATAATTAAGTTTTAGTCCGAGCACTAAACAACGTCACGTTATATCTGACATTTGCATGTTAAATTGAAATGTTGGACGTGCCTTGGTTTGTGTTATATGTTTACTGTGAAATGTCGTAAATTCAAAACAGTATACTCATCGTCTAAACTGCATAAAAATATGTACAAAACTGTCGCGACGGTTGTGGGTTCGATTACCATGCGGGGGACTTATATCTTTCCTGCGTTTGGTAATGAATTCCCCATTTTCCGCTGAATATCAGGGCAATGTGTGTTGAGTGGCAGAACTCAACATCGCGCTTTGTCTCGTTACCAGAGCGAGAAAAATGAAAATAACAAATATTCCATTCCTCCGATTGGAAATTGTTCAGGCTTCAATATTTTTTTGGACATCTCACTATTTACTAAACTAATTATGATGGATAACTTTTATTTATGCTTAACAGGTTTTATTTAGCGTTATACCTGTCTCGAGTTAGTTTGATCCTTTTCCTGGTTATCGAGGTGAAATTGAAGTGGAATTTTACATGCATATCTAAATAGGATCTGGTAATGGAACTGCAAGGTGGCCGTAGGAATTCGCCAGTTAAGCGATACAATCCCATCGAGTTTGGGCTTGTTTGACTCGTCTTGATGATTACTTTGATGTTAGATTACCATCTATCAGCTTCCTGGTTACCAGGGTCTGATAATGGCACTGGAAGATGGCCATAGGAATTTGGTATTTAAGCTAGTATTTGTTTAAATTGAAAATTTTAATTTATACTTTTTAGTTTTTAAATTTAAATAAAAAGATTATTTTTATTTTATATATATTTTTATAGTATCATAATATTTTGGACATTCGAGTATGTTCTTCGTACCTATATAATATGTACTATAGGAAGATGTGTAAACCAAAGATAAGGCATACATTGGGGCGTAAAATTTGTAATAACATATTTGTTGACATAGTACTGTGACAATACAAACAATATGTAATTACTGTTTGCTGTAGCTACATCCTTTATAAATTAGGTAAATATAGAAGTTGATATAGGTATATTTAAGTTTCTTTGTTCACACATACCAGGGTAACTACAGGGAACCTGGGAATGTAGTGTTACAGTTCCCATTAAAATACATTCGTCCACATTTTTCGTCGAAATCTGGAGGCATTGCATGTAGAGTGGCAAAACTCAACAGCGCGCTTTGCCTCGTTTTTAGAGTGAAGAAATGAAATTGTTAAACAATTAAAAAAAAATCGGATTCACGCTGTATCCCGTACATAACAGGGTAAGGAGAAGGAGCCTAGTGTTAAGACACACCGTTCTTCACTTTCGAGTGGGGATCGAACCCACAACTACTCGATTTAACAGCCACACTTTGTACCTCTGTGCCACGACTGGCCTCAAAATAAATATTTTATTTTCCTGCCTGTTAAATATTTCATTTCCTAAAGAGGGAATCAAACCCACAGTCAGTTGAATTTACAATCGCACGCATCTCCTGTGCCACGACTGGCCTCTAACATAAAATATATAAATTTTAAAAAATATAGACTGTCGTAGTAAAAAATACTTAGTTCTTTTTTTCTTCCCAGCCATTACGCGCTTTGTTTGCACAACGAACGCTGTACTTTTTTATGCCTCTTGGAAAAGGAAAAACGATCTTATTATTAATTTATTATCTCTTTTTCATTTGTATCTTATTAATAGTAGAGATAAATAAAATTAAAAAAAACATATTTTCCCTCCAAACATTTTTAGGCAAATGGAATCTTGTGTTAAAACCCTCCGTCCCATATTTTCTACCAATTTTTCCAGACGTATTGAGTGACAGAACTCAACGCTACGTTTCGTCTTGTTAGGAAAGCGATTAGTTACTAGAGTGATAAAATAAAAGTAGTTCATCCACCCATATCTACATTTATAGTCAGATGTTCTTACGTTTCATAGAAAATAATAGAAAATATATTTTTCCAAGTCTTTTAATTTTGTTTTAAGTCTGTCATTATGTCAGAAATATCTAAATATGGCCTTGTATACGTAAAACGTGCTCGTTATTGACGATTTATTGATTTTTCAGGTGTACTTCACTATTGTTGAAATCTTAAGAGGTAACCTATACATAAGAAGAAAGGGTTAATAGATTTAAGGATATATTTATTCTCTTAAGAAGGGTAAATAGAAGCCATCTAGTGTCAAGACGTACCGTTCACCACTTTCTGCCTAATTTTCGAGTGTTTTGTATTGTCACCAGAGCAAAGTAATGAAGAAAATATTATTCTTCTGAGTAGAAATCGAACTCACAACCCGTCGCGTTTACGTCGGTCTCATTCCACTTCTTATTTGTTTATTATCAAAGATACTGTATCTATTTGTATATCAGTATCTATTTGTTGTTGAAATGTACTTTTCCAGTCGTGGCGCAGCGGCACAAAGTGTGACTGTAAAACCGACTGGTTGTGGGTTCGATCCCCACTCGAGGAGATGAAATATTTACTTAAATTTATATTTCCATTTCTTCGCTCTGATGTCGAGGCAAAGCGCGGCGTTGAGTTTTGTCACTCAACACACAATGCCTCCAGGATCGGGCAGAAAGTGGGGAACGGAGTGTCTTACACTAGGTACCCTGCTGTGTGCGGGATACAGCGTGAAGCTGATTTATTTTTATTCTTAAAAAGTGAAGCCTTTGTATCCTGCATATAGCCGAGTAGGTACTACCTACCTTTACCCTGCTTACTAGGAAGCGAGGGCGTTGTTCTTTTAGTGACAAATGTCAACGCCTTACTTAGTCTCATCAAAATAAGAACAATTTATTCTCCCGAATGTATCGAACTCAGAACTGCGACATACTGAGACCCATTACGCATAGAGGGCCTCTACATCGATGGCTTAACATCGGGGCTTAACCCAAAAATATGGAGAAAGTTATAAGCCGAAGTAGAATTGGATTAAAATGCATTTGGCTTGGATGTGATTGGAAAAAAGCGCAAAAGTTCCCTGAATGAAGGCACACACGAAACCGTTTGCTGGATTTTTAAAAGCCGCAATCCGCGAAATTGAGAATTTTACCATATTTTTAATGTATTTTCTTTAATTTTCTTTTTGGTTAAACTGTAACCATGGCGGTTGTAGATTCGATACCTGCTCGGGATAATTAATTATTTTTTCTGGTAACAAAAGTAAGGGCGATGTTTAATTGTTTCGCCACTCACCACAAAATGAGAAAGGTCTCAATAAGAGGTTCTCTCTGCCTGCCATTTAAAAAATACCGGTTGAGCGTGAATTTTGCTCGTCCACACAGGGTTCCTTACTAATATCAGTATTGTAGGTCAACGGGAAGTAAAATAAAAGTTAACAAACTTAATTTTGGAGACGACAACAAAGTAACTCTATAAGTTTTTTTCATTTTGAAGTACGGAATCCTAAAAAAGGCCATCGAAGTGAAGTGGAAGTGTATAACTGCAGACGCGTTAGTTTCGATTTTGTTCTTCACACGGGTGTATATTTATCTAGTAATCTCGATTTTACCTCGGACACTTAGTATGTAAAAGTGAAGCTAATATTAATGTATTGTATTTTCTCTAGTCGAAATTGAACCAACTACCAGATTTCTTCAAGTTAACGGGTTTAAACAAGCTTTATGGTACATCACAGAATAAGCGAGAGAATTAAATATTTAATATTTTTATTGACTACGCTCTGGTAACTAGGCACGAGGTGGCGTTGATTCTCACTATTCAACAATGCATCAAGAATTCAGCGGAAAGTTAACATTACGTTCCCAGGTTCCCTCTACCTACCCGGCTCTGTGGGGGACATCGCGTATATATATATAAAAATATTAAAAAAAAACAGAAGAAGCGTATCGTATTCTCTCATGTGTAAAACAAAATATCCATCCTCCTTATTTTATTTGTCATAAACAATTAAATAATCCCTATTCTAGAAAGTTGCGACTACAAAGAAGCTTGACGTGACGTGGGTCCCTTTGTCCTTTCTAAGAAATATGAACACGGTACCGTATATGGATAGTAATGTGAAGAAAATGATAGATTGTGACTGCCTTTCTTTACGAGATGGAGGTAACATATTCGATTTTAGTTTGGTCAACATAATTCTTAATATGATATATGCAATTTAATAAACGATTACAAATTGAGGCCAGTCGCGGCGCAGGGGCACAGAGTGTGGCTGTAAAATCGACTGGTCGTAGGTTCGACTCCCACTTGAGGAAATGAAATATTTTGTTAAATTTATATTCCATTTCTTCGCTCTGGTGTCGAGGTAAAGCGCGGCGTTAAGTTCTCCCACTCAATACGCAATGCCTCCAATTCGGCAGAAAGTGGGGAACGAAGTATCTTAACACTAGGTTCCCTCTGCCTACCCTGCAGTGTACGGGATTTAGCGTGAAGCTGATAAATAATTACAAATGTCTGTTTTATATATAAGTAGATTTTTCTTGCGGGTTTGCTCGCGTGTTCAAATGGAAATACTTAACTAAGCGTACCAATTCTACATACATACATATGATGTCAATGTTATTTTTTTTCTCGTATGCGTTTTTTTTTAAATATAATTTAAGCGCTTTCTCGCTTGTGCGAATATGTCCCCTGGTAAATTTTACATGAATAAAATACAATTATAATATAACATAATTTAAGTTACACCGAATATTGCTAGCTCATAGATTATTTTTTTGGCTTCATCTGAAAGAGGTGAAACCAAAACAGCAGTACAGTAAACTGTTTCTCCGAACATGCAGCTTATTTTTTTTCTAAACGCTTTATTCTGGACACACTCTAGATTTACCTATTAAACATAAAAAAATATTGACATACCCATTAAACACAAAAAAGTATTGACTTACCCATTAAACAAAAAAAATATTGACTTACCCATTAAAAAAAAGTTGCGCCCAGAACGAAATTTAAGCTCTAGAATGATCTTTTTTCTATGTAAACTAAAGAACTCTAAAGGATGTGGCTAAATCTTTTTATACCAGATATTTTTTTGTATAGAAAACTTGTTTGACTTTTAGTTTAAAAAGAAAAACTAATAATGGGGATTCCATCAAACATTGCTTGCTTCGCTAATAAATCAGGAATGTAATTGCCCTCCAGGCCCACATGAGACGATATCCACTGAAAAACTTCATTCTTTCTTAAAGATCGAAAACTCAAGATATTGTCCAATATAGTATAGGCTATCGGAGTTCCTCAAAGTATCGAGGTAAACCGAGAAAAATGTTGTAGCGAACTTTTAGAGTCTGTCAATAAAAAAAACAGCTTCACGCTGTATCCCGCACACAGCAGGGTAGACAGAGGGAACCTAGTGTTAAGACACTCTGTTCTCCACTTTCTGCAGAATTCTTGAGGCATTGCGTGTTAAGTGGCAGAACTCAACACCGCGCTTAGCCTCGACACCAGAGCGAAGACATGGAAATATGAATTTAAGAAAATATTTCATCTCCTCGAGTGCGGATTGAACCCACAACCAGTCGATTTTACAGTCAGTAGAATTTGGGCGATAATGAGGAATGAAGATACTCTTGTCACTAGGTTCCCTCTGTCTTCTTACAACCTTACCTCTGTTTGTGCGAAGTACAGCGTATAGTTAAAAAAATATTATAATTGCTGTACATTTTAAATAAATTTTCTTTGCGACTTAATTAATACATTGCATGCTTTTTTTCTTGACCCTCTCGTGCTACTTTCTAGAGGGTCAAGAAATGCTTGAATTTTTAATGTGATGTTTTTTAAGCTAATTGCAAAGAAAAATTACGTAGCTTCATCATTATATATGTTAAGCAGAGAAACTGTGGTTATATTAATAGAGGATGAATAGAAATATAACTGAGAATGGAGCCAGTCGCGGCACAGGGGCACAAGTGTGTATCTGTAAACGCGATAGAATGTGGGTTTGATTCTCATTCGAGAAAATGAAAGTATTTAATATTTTCCATTTCTTCGCTTTTGTAACAAGGCAAAGCGCGGCGTTGAGTTTCGCCTTTTAAAACGCAATGTTTTCAGAATTCCCATGCAGGATTACCGTGAATTTAAAAAGAACAATGCAACCGTAATATTCTACATTGAGATATAATATAATAAAAATAGATAAATACCACGACTACAAATAGCTTTAATCTACATACCGCAGAGACCATTCTCCATTTTTAGCCCAGTCTTCGGAATATTACGTGTTCAGTGGCGCAACTCAACGCCGCGTTTTATCTATCACAGTGTATATATATATTGGTAATGTTAAAATTATCAATAAATTTAGTTGACGTAACTCACATTATTTGAAGTCAAGATTTTCCACGGTAGCTAAGGTCAGAGCTTTTCTAGCTCGACCTTCTCAAATCCAGTGACACCGTAGAGGCCATTAGGGCCAACAGCATACAGCACAATTGAAAAAACCTAAACAATGAAGTTAAAGCACTGATATTTTTAGATAACAGTTAAAAAACTATTTTTATATGCCTAGTATGAAATGGAAAATCTTGTTCTATGCCATTTTTTTTGGATTTTCAAGAAACTCTATCTTATACTTATATATTCTACACTCTCTATTCTACCGACATTCCGAATTTGAACTCTGTTAGTCCAGAAGTTGCGTCTGTGCGTTAGCTGTCAGTCATTTAGTAAAAAAAAAAAATATATGAAAAATATATGAGTTCTGCCACTCAACACGCAATGCCTCCTGAATTCGGCAGAAACTGGGGAACGGAGTGTCTTAACACTAGGTTCCATCTGCCTATCCTGCTGTGTGCGGGATACAGCGTGAAGCTGATTTTTTATATTAAAAATATATGAAAAATAAAAGCATAAATTTTTTTTTATACATTTATTTTTCAGAAACTCTAGACTTATAAAATAAGAATAATAAATTTTACGTAGCGTGCTTTTTCTTTCATAAAAACTACATCTGCATTTAAGATGGAAAGAAATATAACTATGAAGGGTGAAATGTATTTAGAAAGCGAATTGTAAATTTATATTTCCACATGGGTTGTTACGACGTACTTTGTAAATTTAATGTTTTATATGTTTTTAGTAGAGCTTTTGTTTTGATTTTCAACGACGTCGAGCTTTACGAAAGTTCGCTTGTGACTTATTGTAATAATTTTCTTAAATTTTATCTTTTGTGGTCAGCCGTGGCGCAGCGGGACAAAGTGTGACTGTAAACCGACTGGTTGTGGGTTCGATCCCCACTTGAGGAGATTTTTTTTTTTTTTTATGGAAAAGACAAGGCAAACGAGCGTTTGGGTCACCTGATGGTAAGTGATCACCGCCGCCCACGACCCCGTGCAACACCAGAGGAGCTGCAGGTGCGTTGCCTGCCTGTAAGGTGGTTTGGGCTCCGGATGAAATATTTACTTTAATGTATATTTCCATTTCTTCGCTCTGGTGTCGAAGCAAAGCGTGGCGTTGAGTTCTGCCACTCAGCACGCAATGCCTCCAGAATTCTGCAGAAAGTGGGGAACGGAGTGTCTTAACATTAGGTTCCCTCTGTCTACCCTGCTGTGTGCGGGATACAGCGTGAAGCTGACATTTTTAATTTTTTTTTAACTTGTTTTTACTTTTGCTTTAGTCTGCTTATTATAGCTATAATTATTATATAGCTAACTTTTCTCAATAAATGGACTTTTCTACACATAAAGAATTTTTAAATCGAATTAAATAATTATTAATAGGCAGGAGGCCAGCCGTGGCGCACAGGCACAAAGTGTGACTGTAAACGAGACTGGTTGTGGGTTCGAACCCCACTCGAGGAAATGAAATATTTATTTAAATTTATATTTCCATTTCTTCCTTTCCGTCGAGACAAAGAGAAATAAGTTGAGTTCCGTCACTCAACACGAAATAGCTCCAGAATTCGGCGGAAATTGGGGAATGGGATGTCTTACCTATCTACAAGGTTCCCTCTGCCCACCCTGCCGTGTCCGGTATACAGGGTGAAGCTGATTATTAAATAATTAGTAAAATTATCGAGTTCAACAAAACAAAATGTACATATAACTATATAATATTAGTATACACATCTGTGGGCTAAAAAAATCTAAGTGAGTAATTACTAATGAACGTACTACATTCATAAAAAAATTATATGTTTTATGCAAATTTTACAATAATAAGGTAATACGTTAATTATATTTAAGACCGTAACGGCGCAGGGGCACGTAACGATTGTGGGTTCGATTCCCACTAGGGGAATATAACTCGGTCATTAAAATATCCTTAGTTACATAGGATGTAAAGCTATAATCAAAAGCTAGTATCCAAATAAAAAGAAAAACAAACAAATTTGAATCCACTACTATCGGCTTCATACTGTCATTGACCTTCCGAATGTAATTTTGAAACACAAAAACCTAAATATTAAACTAATTTAAAGGCTTATTGAGACATTCGATAACACTCAAAGGCAGAAAGAAAAACAACGCTTTATTGGATTTGTAAAAGGAGACCTCGCGATATAATATTATTCTACATTACAAAGAGAAAATGCTATATCATTCTATAAATCGCCTTAACTTCTTTACAGAAGAACAAAGTATATTTTTTTCTACAAAAAAAACATAGTTAAATATATCTTTTCCTTGTTCTTTTTATATAAAAATGTATTTTGGGAGTAATTATTCCAAATTGTTGTATTTTCATTTTAAAGATCACTTACTTATTTATCATCGTCAAAAAAAAAGAAAGGCCAGTTGTGCCGCAGCGGCACGATGTGTGACTGTAAAACCGACTGGTTATGGGTTCGATCCCCACTCGAGAAGATGAAATATTTACTTAAATGTATATTTCCATTTCTTCGCTCTGGTGTCGAGGTTAAGCGCGGCGTTGAGTTCTGCCACTCAACACTCAATGCCTCCAGAATTCGCCAGAAAATGGGGAACGGAGTGTCTTAACACTAGGTTCCCTCTACCTACCCTGCTGTGTGCGGGATACAGCGTGAAGCTGATTTATCATCGTATCGAACTAAAATGCAATACTGTTTGTAGTGTATGCGATTCTAGACTGATCCTTCATACATAAACTCATTCTATACAATCAGTCATTCATGTATACATGCACTAGTATAAATAGACAAACACAATCTCGTTCGCACCGCTTCATTAATACGAGAGCCACCGCTGAGAGTAGACGTGTTGGCAGTGTTCATTGAGTGTGGCTACGAGCCTGTGAAATACATACAGTTAAAGATCGATTGTTCGTCCTTACTATAGATTTTGGCCTATCTATTTTAGAGGCCAGTCGTGGCGCAGGGACACAGAGTGTGACTGTAAAATCGACTGGTTGTGGGTTCGATAAACGAAATATTTACTTAAATTTATATTTCCATTTCTTCGCTCTGGTGTCGAGGCAAAGCGCGGCGGTGAGTTCTGCCACTCGACACGCAATGTCTCTAATTCGGCAGAAAGTCGGGGAACGGAGTGTCTTAACTCTAAGGTTAACTTTGCCTATCCTGCTGTGTGCGGGATACAGCGTGAAGCCGATTTAATTTTAATTTTATTAATCCTTATGCATATCCATAAAGAAGTGGAAAAGTAAGAAGAGTCTAGTGCTGCGACACTCATTTCTCTATCATTCCATTCTTCAATTGGATCGTCACTCGGAAAACTAATTGTTTTTTCTGGCATCATCCATAGGTACGAAATACAGAGGATATTTAGTATTAGGAATTAGGATACCCCAATTCCCATTTTCCAAGCAATTTCCTAGATACTACACAACTTAAAAGTAAAAAATACATTTACTTAACATAAAGTAATACGGATTTTATTAAACAAAAAACATTAACTAAGTTTTTTATAATTTTGTTGTCGGTGCCAAGTAAAATAAAAGCGCTTAGTAATTTGATATTATAGTAAGGTTGTTGTGGCATTAGCTTGATAATTATAAAATACTTTTTCATACATTTTTGCTTAACAAAATATTATTTTGTGTTAAGTTCATTTATTTTTTTACTTTTTGTTGACTGTTTGAAGTCGTTTTTTTTTTGTTAAAAAATATTTTACCATTTTAAGTGATGGATAGAACTTAAAAGGTAACTTCTCGGATGAGTAAGTAGTGGTTGTTCTTTGTAAAACTTTAATTTTAATTAGATATTATTTTTGTATGAAAGAATATCGAACACATTGAAGTGAGCCAAAGATAAGTGCTGTATATCATTGAAGAAATTTCTTTTATCTCTGATATTCAAATATCTATGGTCGCCATCATTAAGTTTACTGCACTTAAAATCCATATGGGTGGAAAGTTCTTATCAATATAAGGGAATTAAGTCCAGAGCTCAAGGTAACTACTGTAAGCAGTTAAGGAATTTCCATGAGTTTCCTTCGTCTGCATTGTCAGATCTTTAAAAACACCTCTAAAAGACGTTGTGGTAAGTAACTCAAATACTCGGATAGCCTAAAAAAATTGCTTGAGTACAGTTCATTTGCTCCTACGAATTGTAAATATTCGTTACTTTTTCATAGATCCCATAATCAGAACATAACTAAGCTCTCATTCAACTGACCTTCTAGTAATTCTTTTCAACAAACAAACAATCATCGAAATCGGTTGGCGTTATATTGATTTATTCGTCCATTTGTCGCTTACATACTTAATGTAAATAGAGAGAGAAAAAGACTTATATGGTTTTCTCATAGATGGCATTGTCAGAACTTTAACAAAATCGGTTCACCAAGTCGAAAATTTTAAGATACAAAC
>DWQW01008950.1:0-13429 GCA_018249695.1 Heliconius erato demophoon
TTAAAAAATTAGGTCGAATTGAATACATATTGCTTGTATTGGATTATTCAAAGTTAGCGTCCATTGAGTGTGCAGTTCACTTTTCGCTTTAGGTTATTGTTTTCATACATACTAATATTATAAAGCTGAAGAGTTGTTTGGTTGAACATCCTATTCTCAGGAAATACTAGCCTCGTCGAAATACTCGTCGAATTAAAAAAATATTGTTATTTTTGTACAATAGTTAATTTATATGGCTAGGCTATATGCTATGTTGTTTTTTTTAGCTTGACGCTGCATCCTACACATTGCAGGGTAGGCAGAGGGAATCTAGAATTAAGGAATGTTTGTGCCGAAATTTCAAGACATTGCGTGTTTAGTGGCGGAACCTGGCTTGTACTAGAACTAAAGAATTCAATTTAAAATTTCAAAATTAGCTTCACGCGGGATACACGCATACAGCATAGTAGGCAGAAGGAACCTAGTGCTAAGACACTCCGTTTCCCACATTCCGTCGAATTCTGAAGGTATTGCGTGGGGATTGAACCCACAATCAGTCGGTTTTACAGTCACACATCGTGCCGCTGCGCCACGACTGGCCTCCTAAGGAATTAAAATATTAAATAATTCATTTCCGCGAGTGAGAATCAAACCCACAATCGTCCCGTTATTTCTATTTGACCACATACAACGGTGAACGGTGCTAAGAACGTTTTTCCTAAGACGCTCAGATTCAGAGCTTCTGCACATTCCTTTAGTTAAAGTGCGAATTGAAACGATTCTATTTGGAACACTTATTTTAATGTATTTCTAAAGATCTGATTTTACCATACCATATTAACATTTTGTAAGGCATTTGAGGCTAATCTGTCTGTAAGCGCGACTAGTCGTGGGTCGACCTCATGGAAATGAATTCCAATTAACAAATCGTTGGAATCGATCAACTCAAGAAAATAAAATATTTATTTAAATTTATATTTCCATTGGTTCGCTTCGCTTCGCTCTGGTGTCACGCGCTTGTGACCCTACGCCACGACTGACCTCAAGAACATGACATAACAAGATATGTGCAATGGGGACAAAATTTAAGGACCATGCTAGCCAGAAAAGGTTTTTTATTACATTCACACATGTTCCGCATTTTAAGGAAAGCACATAAGTACCTGCAGCAGGGTAGGCAGAGGGAACCTAGTGGTAAGACACTCTGTTCCCACTTTCATAGCGAAGAAATGAAAATATAAATTTAAATAAATATTTAATTTCTTGATTGAAAATTGAACCCACACAAGTCGATTTTGCAGTCACACTAGACTATTTAAAAGTTTAACAGCACCATTATGAATGTTATACTTCATTCAGTTATTTTTTATTCATATGGTTCAAACCTTGGACCTCTAATTTAGCATGTAGAGTCACTAACTACAAAATCAACATGCTCAATATATTTTTTCTACGAGATGCAAGAATCGTGAATTGAATAATCTTATATATATTAAGGCCAGTCGTGGCGCAGCGGCACAAAGTGTGACTGTAAAACCGACTGGTTGTGGGTTCGATCCCCACTCGAGGACATGAAATATTTACTTAAATTTATATGTCCATTTCTTCGCTCTGGTGTCGAGGCAAAGCGCGGCGTTGAGTTCTGCCACTTGACACGCAACGCCTCCAGAATTTGGCAGAAAGTGGGGAACGGAGTGTCTACGTTCGCTCTGCCTACCCTGCTGTGTGCGGGATACAGCGTGAAGCTGATTTATTTCATTTTTTTTATATATATTGTAATAATATATTTACAATTGTCATTCGAACCCTAAGGATAAAGCACTTAATATAAAGTAAACTAAGGCGATGTAGTACGTCTATAAATTCTGGGCTATATTTTTCCCTCCCGGCTATATTCAAGCGCGTGTATTTCATTTCAGCCGATTGTCGATAACCGGTGAGTTACTGCTGACGGTACTCGCTAACTCTGTTGGCGTTTAATGTGGAAGAGTTTTGATTGTGTTAGGTTATTTGATTTTTTGTTTCTGAATTGAAAAATAAAGATTTTTTTAATCCCTTACACTTTATCCCGCATATTCGGGATAGTGAGTGTTAAATGGCGGAACTCTTACCCTCAAGTGTTGCTTTTACATTCAGACACCTTGCCACTACGGCTTAATGGCCCAGAAATTATTATTTGCATTTGGCCCCCATTCGGCTGTGAACCCGTATAAATCTTTTCTGTAAACGGGGAATATGGAGTTTGGAGTATGGACTTCTTGAAAAGAAAAAAAAATCTTATATGCTATTTTCTCTTCATTTCTGTTGTTGTGCCAGAAATAACTTTTATAATATTGAAACTATATATTGTAGTTTCAATATTATAAAAATAATATATAATACAAATACTATATAGTATATTAGAAATAAACGGAAATTGAAGGATGACGAGGCACGTCATGAATCTGACACATCCTGCTTGAAACTGAATGCCTGCTTTAAGCTAAAAATTATGAAGATAAAATATACGATATGACATATTAGAGATTTCCTTTTACAAGCTTTTATTTAGCTTGACATAGTCATAATGTAAGGTATTTTTTTTTATCTTGCAAACCACCTGAGGCCAGTTATGGCAGAGTCACAAAGTGTAACTGTAAACGCGACTGGTTGTGAGTTCGATTCTCATTCGAGGAAATTAAATATTTATTTAAATTTATATATTTATTTCTTCGCTCTGGAGTCGGGGCAAAGGGCGGCGTTGATTTCCGCCACTCAACACGCAATGACTCCAGAATTCAGCGGAAAGTGGGGAATGGAGTGTCTTTACACCAAGTTCCCTCTGCCGACCCTGGGTGCGGGATACAGCGTGAAGCAAATTTTTTTTATATATGATTTGTCTTGACCAGTACTCTGATCATACATTGTAACCAGGTCAGATATATTTTTTTTCTTGACAGTTATTTTAATAAAAGCTTGTTTTTTAAATTGTTTACAAGCTTTTATTTATTATTTATGGTATTATTATATATTTGGGGAATCGAGTATCTTAACATTAGGTTCCCTCTGCCTACCCTGCTATGTGCGGGATACAGCGTGAAGCTGATTAATTATTATATATTGTATGTAACTTGATTCATTGAAAAGCTTGATTCATTGTCACGTTACGCCTTAGCCAAGCGTACAAGCGAGAACGCGGAAAAAGCGATAGAGAAGCACGATCGGCCCAAGCGTTTGTATTATATATCACAACTAGAGGTAAGTAAATTAATAATAACACATTGTTTTTTTTTAGCTTCACTCTGTATCCCGTACACAGCAGGGTAGGCAGAGGAAACCTAATGTTAAGACACTCCGTTCCCCACTTTCTGCCGAATTCTGGAGGCATTGCGTGTTAAGTGATAAAGATCGTCGTTGGGTTCCGCTATCAACACTCAATATTGTGAACTGCGGTGGAAAGTGAAAAACAGAGTGTTGACAATAGATATTGGAAAACCATAGAAATGAGTATTTCAATCTAGCTCATTTCTCGCTAAATCCAATTTTAGAAGAACAAAGGTTGGTAACCTTCAAATGTATCGATATTCTAACGTAGTAAATCTTCATTCCTTTGTTGCTACGTGATGGTAGAAAATATGATGGGAACATTCATTTTTATATCAGAAGTATAATCTAATATCTAGCTTTATTTTAAAATATTTTTAGCTTTAACTAGTGGGAAAGGAAGTGTCTTGTTGATAATGGAGTGTCTTTACAGAAGGTCCCCAAATTCCAGGTTCCTACGACCTGTAAGCTAAAAAAACTAGTTTTAGCCAGTGGCTTTATTCACGTTTTCATTAAAAAATATCTTATATCTTTGATAATATTCTCACATTTGTTCACAGCCACTTTATCCGGTGTTTATCTTTAAATGGCAGTACGTTAATTGTTTCATAAGTTAGATAAAGTAGAGGAAATGAAATATTAATTGCGGGTTACAGCGTGAAGCTGATTTTTTTAAAATAAATAAATGAAGTAATGAAATAAAAAAAATAATTTAAATAAATAAATAAATGAATGTAGTGAACAAAATTGAATGATGATTGGTTAAATAGATTACGCATAAAATATATACGTATATAATAGGTATGTACAATACGTATAATGGAGTTCTCTTTCTATCAGGTCGAGAATTTGGAGTAATAAATAAAACAGCAAATTTGGGTGTAATTCTCGAACTTCAATATAATTATTAATATTTTCTTAATATTATTATTAATATGTTTCTCTTTTATAGTCCTCGGATTCAAAAAAACCCGATACTTTGGAAGGCTTGCGTGGGGACACAGGTCCAAAACGTAGAAGCCCCTTAGAGAATATATAAATGTTTTACTGTGACGCAACAGCCGGGATCCATCTCTGGGTAACCACAGGTAATTGCCCAGAGATGGTCGCCGGTTAATGCATAGGGACTATGGAAAATGTGGAAATCTAATATTAATAATATTAATATTATTAATAATATACTTGAAAATAAAAAAAAAGTAATAATAATGGTAAGATAAAACATGTAATTATTATATATATTTAAAAGTTTTTGCTATTAAATACCATCAGGCGTTTGGCTTGGACAATAACTATGTATATATCACATATTATGCTATCGTGAAGCAGTAAAGCAGGTCTATTGTACACGCTATGGTATTCGGTTCAATTACCACTCGAGGGAATAATTATATAAATCTAATATTATTTTCCTGGATAAGTATGACAAAGCGATGTTGACTGACATCAAATTCTATCCACTAGCCTTTGTCATTAAATTTAGATGTGAAAGATTAAAAAAATCTTTTCAGTTTTATTTAAGATTTTTCTATGTATTCAATATCCGTACGGAATCGATATCCATTTTGTGGGTACTATGAATAATCGCTACTATTGTCCTTTAGTCTCGATCCGCAAAGTAACGTTTTATACCAGGATTTTGACTATAGGATAGGATAGGATTTTGAGGCCGGTTGTGGCGCAGCGGCACGAGGTGTGACTGCAAAACCGACTGGTTGTGGGTTCGATCCCCACTCGAGGAGATGAAATATTTACTTAAATTTATATTTCCATTTCTTCGCTCTGGTGTCGAAGTTAAGCGCGGCGTTGAGTTCTGCCACTTAACGGGAACGGAGTGTCTTAGCACTAGGTTCCCTCTGCCTACCCTGCTGTGTGCGGGATACAGCGTGAAGCTAATTTAATTTAATTTTAATTTAGTTTTGACTATAATAGCACACTGGTGACAATACACTTTAAACATTTATATTGGTATTATTAATGTTCATTTTAAAAAATAAAATGTTTCCTAAATGAGGTTCCTAAATATTCCTTATTTAGTACCTAACGAGTAAGACCGTCGTTGCACAGTGGAGCGAAGCGTAGGATCGGTCCCCACCCGGAGCAATAACAATATAATTTACTTATTTTCATTTTCCTGCTCTGGTAGAAGTAGTAAATAAAGAGCGACGTTAAGCTCCGCCTCTTTACTCTGTGAATGAACTCTGAATCGGTCAGAAAGTGAAGAACCAAGGGCCGAAAGTGATATTTTAATACTAGGTTCCCTCTGCCTAACCTTGCATGGAGCTGAAGCTGCTTTTTATGAAAGCGAATCCAGAGTTACGGCGCAAAAAGGCGCTTAAATTGGGAGCGGAGTGTCTTAACACTAGTTTCTCTCTGCCTACCCTTTCCATTCCTTTTTTTTTCAGCTTCACGCATATAGCAAAGTAGTAGAATTCACTTTCAATTCAATTGGTTGCTTAAATCGGTATATAACGAGAACAGCTTTAATACTTTATTTTCACAAATGTCTTTGTAGGTAGTAAAACGTTTATTGTTGACTTCGAAATGAATAAAACACAAATTGTCTTAATGCCTTATTCAAAGAGTATTGTTAGATATAAGGGGAAAATGAATACTATGGTCGTCGTGGCGCAGCGGCATAGCGTCTGACTGCAAACGCGACGGTTGTGAGTTCGATTTCTACTCGAGGTGTGGCTTATTTTCATTCCGTCGCTCTGTCTGTAACAAGACAAAGAGAAATTGGTCGGAAAATGGTAAACGGAATGTTTTAGTTAGTATACAAGTTTCCCTCTTCTCACCCTGTTATATGCGATATATAGCGTGATAAGAATAAGTGCGTGTTGCGTGGCAAGAATAAGTTTTTTTTTTATATTGCTCACAATCAGCTTCACGCTGTATCCCGCACATAGCAGGGTAGGCAGAGGGAACCTTGTGTTAAGACACTCCGTTCCCCACTTTCTGCAGAATTCTGGAGGCATTGCGTGTTGAGTGGCAGAACTCAACGCCGCGTATATTGCTCACGTTGTGTTTTTTTTTCACAGATAACATTGAGATAAAATAACCCAAGATTCTCTCCATCAACCTAATTTTATTGATTTGAGTATGTTGGGTTCAACGCCACGCTTTTTGTACCTAAATTGAAAATTGAAAGAAACTCTTAACGTTAACGTTACTTTTTGTTACACAAAGGCGACTACTTGATACGAGCGGAAATTATGTTCCCTTTTTTAACCTTTTCACATGGATAAAGTGCCTGTTTACCTGCTGTCTAACTAACCTAATTCAGAGGTTGGGGAACTCAACGCTATGAAGGAAAAAAACCTATTAATATAGATAAGTAAAGATATTTTTTTAAACATTTAGAAAAGAAAAATACTTATTTAGAAAACGTATAAAAATTTGAACGTAGTGGAGGCGTTTTCTAAATAAGTATAGATAAGATAATTCATGAGACCAGTTGGCGCACAAACGTACGGCTCGTTTACTCGTTTTCTTAACGCGTGGGTTCAATTTCCACTTGAGGAAATGAAATATTACCAATTGAATTTTCCTCACTGTGATAACGAGACAAAGCTCAAATTCAAATTCAAATAAATTCAAGCGTTGAGTTCTGCCACTAAAACGCAACGTCTCCGAAATTTGAATCAAGAATGTGGAAAATGAAAGTGTCTTAACACTAGGTTCCCAGGTTCCCTCTGTCAACTACTGTGTCGCCTTCGAACTTACAAATTACACGTTAAATAGTAAGTAAATAATCGTACTTCCTAATAATATTATAGATGTGAAAGTTTGTGAGGATTGATGCTTGTTCCACTTTCACGCAGAAACTACTGAACGGATTTAGATGAAACTTTACAGTCATATAGCTTATACATCAGAATAATGCATATGCTACATTTTATGTAAATATTTTGTATAACTTGGATATGATAAAAAAAATGGATTGCTATTTTAAGGGGTTATTACACCTTTTAGCAGTAATTAAGTACATGGCCGTAGTCAATTACCGTTAAAAGACAAAACATTATTTTATTCATATGCCATACAAATTTCAAATTTATTTCAACGAAATCTTATTCTAACAATCTTTAGAAACACATTACAAGAAGTGTTCAAAATGAAATCGTTTCAGTTTTCTCTTTAACTGAAGCAATGTGTGGAAGCTGCGAAGCCGAGCTCTTAAGGAAAGATATTCTTAGCAAGTGATATTATATACATCTATATATAACCTATTTTACGCTGTTCAAAAGGATTCGAGTTTGATTAAATCGAATGTTTTGTATTGGTCTATGTATAGACACGGAGAATTGAGACTTTAGAAAAAGTTTTGAAAAGATTAATAAAAAAAATGTTACAAGGCATTCCCCATTTCGGAAGTTAACGCCGCGTTTTGTCACCAGAACTAGGAAATGAATGAATATTGCGCTAACTTTACATTTCAAAACAAAAAGTGCTTATTTTATCTATAAATTAAGAAAATAGAAATATTTATATATTTATAATCAATACTTGAAAGTGCACCTTATGAGAAAAAAAATAATATATAAAAATTAGCAGCCACATCAAAACGCGGCGTTCAGTTTACACCACTCAACATGCAATACTTTTAGAATTCAGTGGAAAGTAAAAAAGTTAAGTGTAACTTAATGTTAGCAGAGTGTCTTAACACTAGATTCCCATATTTCCTCTGCCTACCCTGCTATTTACGCTAAACAAAGAATAATAATATTACGGCCTTCGGGTCGCAGTGATAAAACAAAGTGCAGCGTTGAGTTCCACCACTTAACACGCAATATCTCTAGTTCGGGCGGAAAGAAAGACGTAGAACAGAGTAAATTGATAATAGTTTCTCCATGCCTACCCTGCTATATGCGGGACAAAGAAACCTTTAAAATAAGTAAATAAAAATAAATCAGCTTCACGCTGTATCCCGTACACAGCAGGGTAGGCAGAGGGAACTCAGGGTAAATATTTCATCTCCTCGAGTGGGTATCGAACCCACAACCAGTCGGTTTTACAGTCACACTTCGTGCCGCCGCGCCACGACTGGCCTAAAATAAGTAAAGTAAAAATAATCAAGCAAACTTCGTTCCCATATATTCTCTATACACCTCACTAGTGTTAAGTAACATTGCTCGATGTGGTCTCAGAATTAAGCAGAACTTTGCTCTAACAATTAATGGCAACGGAACTTGGTTGAGATAGTGAATTCTTAATGAAAAGCTTCAACAGCTCCAGATTTTACATTTCGAGTTTAAATGTTAAATAACGTGTTGTTATGAAAGGGATGAGTGCTTTGGCTTGTTTTCACTTTGGGTAATGCAATGTTAGGTTTGTACGTGAACGCGATGGATTTTAATACGAATCCTGCCTGAGGGATAATTTATCAGCTTCACGCTATATCCCGCACACAGCAGGGTAGGCGGAGGGAACCTAGTGTTAAGACACTACGTTCCCCACTTTCTGCCGAATTCTGGAGGCATTGCGTGTTGAGTGGCAGAAATCAACGTCCCGCTTAACCTCGACACCAGACCGAAGAAATGGAAATATAAATTTAAGAAAATATCTCCTCGAGTGGGGATCGAACCCACAACCACTCGGTTTTACAGTCACACTTTGTGCCGCTGCGCCACGACTGGCCTCAAATCTATATATATAAAAGGACTTGTGCTGACTGACTGAGGTAAGACGCACGCAGAGCCGTAACGGCTGATGGTAGAAACGTGAAATTTGGGCAGACGTTTATTTTTATATTCTGGACATCCACTAAGAAGGGAATTTGAAAAATTTTAACCCTAAAGAGATGAAATAGGGGTTGAAAGTTTGTATGGAAAAAAATGTTAATCTGTACCGATTTTTATAAAATTTTAAATTCAGACTCTTAAAAATATTTCATTGAACACGTGTTTCATGGTTTTTAAGAATTCACCCCCTAAGGGTTCAAATAAGAGGTTGAAAGCTTATATGGAAAAATCTTTAAATTGCCACCGATTTTTATAAAAATTTAAATTCAGACTGTTAAAAATATTTAATTGAACACGTGTTTCATGGTTTTTTTAGAATTCACTCCTAATAAGCGGGCGAAGCCGCGCGCGCCCTCTAGTTATATTATAATAATGGTTCTTCTGATTGCGTTTGATAAAATTAGACGATAGGTTTCATCACCGTGCCAGTAATAACCGTTAATGATTCGAAAATTCAAAAAAGTATTTTATTATTGGGTCTTCCTATCTACCTATCAATATTACTATAACGGTAAAATAAAATAATTAAAACATTTAAAATAAATTGTATTTTTTTGGATATATTCACCCTGTATCCCGCACACAACAAGGTAGGCAGAGGGAATCTAGTGTTAAGACACTCCATTGCCCACTTTTTGCCAAGTTGTGGAGGGACTGCGTGATAAGTAGCGGAACTCAACGCCGCGCTTTACCTCGATACGAGAGTGAAGAAATAAAAATATAAATGTAAATAATTATTTAATTGCCTCGAGTGGGGATCGAACCCACGACCAGTCGATTTTACAGTAATACTTTGTGCCCCTGCGCCTCGTCTGACCCCAATGTTTTATACATACTGTTAGCAAACTCGTGTAAAAGAGGGTAGATGTATGTGAAAAAGATTATAAAAGTAATGAAGTTGTGCCAATCAGATCGGGTCGGAGGGCCCTCGCCATCGTTCTAGGCGTACTGGGCGCTGTCGAGAAACTTTCAATCCGACACAGTGGTGATTATGCCTTCTCTCACTAAACCCGATAAACTATAGCGGCCGACGACACTGAAAAGGTGGAATGCCTCGCCTCCTTCAGAGGGTCCAAAACAAATTCCTCCAAATGACATCCGGATGCCCATGGTACGAACGCAACGTAGACTTACACAAAAAATTCGAATTAGTATCGCTCAAGGAATTCTGAAACGCCTAGCCAAGCGCTATTACAAGCGTGCAGATTCCCACTCCAACCCACTCATTGGCGAAACGTGTAAGTACGCTCCTCACCCACACCCGCTTCTTCGACACCCTCGCAGCTTCCCTCTGGATCCCGACGATCCAATTACTGTCGCCAACACCCAATATATAGGCAGGATTCACTCCTCAGTCTCACGACACACTCTCAGCCGCCGTATGATGCGGCAAGGCCAGTTCTATCTCACGGCTCGTCGATGGGGCCCAACGGTCGAAATGTCCCCTGATAAGCGTACGCAGGGCATTCCTCTGCGATCACTAACACTTCACGAGTGTCCATCAAAGCTCGTATTATTTTTCTTCAGGGACGAGCTGTTCTCGCCCCTCCCAGCCCGGTGACGCTGTCAAGACCAGTCCAGCTTTAAAGCCAAGTCGAAAAAAAGTCAATCGGGGGCAGTTGCTTGTAGGCAACGGCCCTTATTGGAAGGAAACTCGTGTGAAGTATTGTTATTAGGTGATACATATCACTTATTGCAATTACTTAGAATCTCTTATCGAATAATTTAAAAATATATAGACGATATGTCTTTTTATCTTGTTTTAAAAGACGTTAACCGCTTCCGATTTTTAACTATTTTTACATTTATACCAAATACTAGAACCGGGAAAGATAGATATAGGCGTTCCAACTTTTAAAAATTCGAATTAAAAAATTAAATAAAACTGCACAACACTAAACATTTTTTAAGTACGTTCTACATGCACGATTACCGTAACAAGATAAATCCAACGACGTATCAAAATAGGTTCACGGACATACCTACTTACATACATACGCGCTAAAACATAACCTTTCCTTCGGGCTTCACCATATTTGAGTAATAATCATTCTTAACATTTTTAAAGTGTTATTCCACACTTAGGAAAGAAAAATACTTATTTAGAAAACGTATAAAAATTTGAACGTAGCGGGACTCGAACACGCGCCTCCTGGAAACCGACCAGGTTCTCTAAATAAGTATAATAATCATTCTCCCGAGTAAAGATCAAACCCACAACCATCGTTCATACTCAGAAAACATCCCACTGATAAGCGATGACCCCAAATTATATAAAATATTATATTTTTATTTAAATTTTATAAATGTAAAAACTGAATCGTCGCAAGAAAGTGTAGCTCTCAACGTGCCCTTTTAATAAATCTCATATTTTATTTTCCAACATAAATTCTGAACTGTAGGCAGTAAAATGTTTATGGTGGCTTACTAACCGCCGTCACGTTTGTCTATATTTGGTTATCATGTATTTGGAATTTGTTACTTTATTTTTATAATATAAGGCAGGAAATAGGGTAAGCGTTTTAAAGTAATAATACTACTTTTTAAAGTAATGTTATTTTTATAGGTAGTATGTTCAAATATAAATAATTGTGAAACAAAGTTTAAATTGTTTATCTTTTTTGTGTATCGGTCTGTAATCTTCCAAAAAAATTACTTCAAATAAAAGTAACATTCTAATGAACCTCCACTGGACCGCATAATCAAAATCATTAAAACTTAACTTAACTTAACTTAGCTTCACGCTTTATCCCTTGCGGGGTAGTCAGAGAGAACGGAGCGCCAAACGCTACGATCTCTACATACCTCTTTCGCCTCGTCCACTATCATCAACCTCTTCATACATTTCCCTCGGGGGGTCCTCATGCTTTTTACGTGACCTTCCTCCAGTATCTTTGATACTGTGTTTTCGAAGGTCAACCGAGGTCTCCCCCTACATCTCTTACCGCTCACTTTTCCATCATAAATCTTTTTTGCCATTCTTTCATCGCTCATTCGTTCGACGTGCCCAAATCAGCTGAGCACGTTGTGCCTCTTCATTGCGGATTCAATCAGCTAAGCTGACTCCGCATATCCTACGAAGAGATCGCATCTCCACAGCATTCATCTTTCTTTCATTCTTCTTCTGTAATACCCACGTTTCGGTACCGTATAACAGAGTCGGTACCAAACCTACATTGTGTACGGCCAAACGCGCAGCTGTGCTGACGTTTCGCCGTCTCAAGTATACCACTTCATTCACTTGTTCTAATATCTTACCATTTACACTGATCTTGCATTCCGTCTTTTCTTCATCTCTTCCAAAAATCAGAACCTTTGTCTTATTCACATTGAGGCTTAGACCATTATATAAATCATTAAACTACCCTCAAAGTTTATCCTTTCCAATAAAAATAATCCTTCGAAATCAGTCAGCGAGATATTGAATTACTCGTCCATTTGTCGCGCTCATACTTAATGCAATTTTAGGACTTATGTGATTTTCTCATGGATAACATTGTCAAAAATGGACCAAATTGGAATCCAATTTAGATCCAAAAATTGGACCAAACGAGTAGCACCAACTTTCAAAAAAAAAGAATCGTCAAAATAGATAGGTAACAAACATAAAAAAAATCCAGTCCACTCGAATTGATCTCCTCCATATGGAAGTCTGTTAAAAATGAGACACGTAACAAGCTATTTACACATATCTCCTAACTAACTGAATTGAAGAAATTAATTTCCTATGTGAGTGAGACATTCTGATTTTATAAAAAAAATTTATTGAAGCATAATTTTAAGAGGATAGTCATCTATTATGTGGAGTTCGTCATTATTTCCCCGCATATAGCAGAGTAGGCAGTGAGAACCTAGTGATCAAGACCAAAATACTATGCTCTCATTTTTCTATCCGGATTTGAGACATTACATCGAGTGTTAAAACTTAACACCGCAGTTTGCCTTTGTTAGAACGGGAAAATAAAAATAATTTATTTTTCCACAAGAAATCAAACTCACAAGCCTCCGCGCTTTTATTCAAATTCTGTCAAACCGCGCCACTCGCACACACACACACACTTTCATAAATACTATATTTGATATTTTAGGTTACTTTCATATTTTCGTTATCAAGTAAAAGAATAATAAGCTTAATTTAATAAACCCACCAGAATAACTTGGATACCTATCTCAAAAACTACTCAACTGATTTTAATGAAATTTCGACTGTTCGCTAAATTCATCATTCACATCAAAAAGGATAGTCTTAATATAACTTTAAGTTTCAAAGATATTTAAAGATAAAAAACATACAAACATACATGTACCTACGAAATTTAGTACGTATTCGGAAGCCTATATGGACGACCATGCTTAAAATATTCTTATATAAATACATGTCAAATTGATAACCTTCTTTATCG
>DWQW01008951.1:0-13428 GCA_018249695.1 Heliconius erato demophoon
TATTTATCTTAAGCTATAATTAAATAATATTATAATTTATATTTATAATATTTTTTTATAAATGTTTTTTTTTTAAACTAATTATATTATTTACCAACATAATTTAGTTCTGGTATGGATCGTTACATAGTGTTAAGACATTTCACGTCCTTTTTATATGCTTAGTGATTTTTTTTAAAATTATTGTCCTGATTTTGCGATGACAGACGCAAAATAATCTGCCAGTGTTACGTATAGTAGAAAAAACACGAATGATATAAATCAGTAAGTAAATAAAATAAATAAATCATATCATTGTATGTAATGTCAATCTTCGTGTAGAGAAAGTTCTTAACGAATAAACGATAATATGATGTTTCCCCGAGTGGGAATCGTATCGACAACCATTGAGCATTCAGATAGACACTTACTTTTATAATTTTAATAAAATAAGAGTTTAAAAAAGTTAATTATTAGAGTTCAAGGCTGTATTAGACAAAAACTAAAGACAGGTGTTTAAACGAGACGCAAATATATGTTCATCTCTTTCTACACCTGACGTATGACGTCACAACAGGTGGCTAGGACCGTTAGCGCCACAGCGTATTAATAAACACTTAATATAGTTTGGTATACTGTAAAAACTTGAGGTTTACTGTATGTAATGTTTTTAGTCTGTATAGGCAGATGGTAGACGCGTGCGCTGGTGTGTAAATGATTAAGGAGTAGATAAAAAACGTTAGGTTATTTTTTCTTAAATATCGTATAAGAGATGTTATTTACATTATTAGGGGTTGCAGGTTTAAATATCAATGATAAAATACTCTATCCCGCATATAGCAGGATAGGCAGTGCTAAGACACTCCGTTCCCCACCCAATGTTCAATTTTCAAGATATCGCGTATTGAGTAGCGAACTCAACGTCGCGCATAATTATTTAAAATTCATTGCTCTAATAATAAAACAGGGTGCATCGCTGAGTTCCGCCACTCAACACGCAATGTCTCTCTTAAGTTTTCCGTGAAGTGGGGAAAGGAGTGTCTAAACAATAAGTTCTCTCAACTTTTCTTTCTCTCTACTGAACCAGCTCGCATGTAGCTGCTTGAAGTTAAAAATAATTTTATGAAAATATATCAGTAGTTATATTTATTATGCGAACTAAATACACTATAATAATTAACATCGGATTGCGGTGGGATTAAAACAATTGACTTGGTTAGGTTTTTGTTACCACAAAACCGACAAGGTATATTAAAATGTTTATGACGCCATCGTGGCGCAGTGGCACAGCAACTGAATGTAAACGCGATAATTGTGAGTTTGATTCTCGTGCTGGTTAGTTTTATTTATTATATTCTTCTCTGTATTGTAGAATAGACTTTGTTAAGTTCCGCTACGCAATTTGTTGAAAGTGGGAAAGGAATTATCTTACAACTACCTGTTTGTTTTATTAAATGTATAATACAGTACTTTAAAATCATAAACTCGATAACTCAATAACTTACTCACGTAAATATATTTAATTTATAAATTATGAATTCGCAAACATCGCGCTTACAATCAGACGCCGTGCCGTTGCGCCATGGCAGTTTCAGTTTTTTTAGTTTCACTCTGTGTCCCGCACATAGTAGGCAGAGGGAACCTGAAAACCTCGTGTTAAGCCACTCTGCCTCCATTAAGACACATCCGTTCCCATTTTCCGTCGAATTCTGGAGGCATTGCGCGTTGAGTAACTCAACGACAACTGCAAATGAAAAATATTAAATATTTTAATTTTTTCGAGTGGGAATCGAACCTACAACCTGTCACGTTTACAGTCGCGCGCTTGTGCTCTTGTGCTACGACTAGCCTCAAGTTGGCGACTGCTCTCCTTTTTTCACATATGTACATATGTGCTATAATTTCTCCTGTTATATGCGGTAGAGGGTGAAGCTAGAGGAAACGAATATTTTATCGTATGGTATTTGAACGTACAACCATCGCGTCTCTCAACTGTCATTGCCCTTACGTCCTAGCCAGAAGTTGTGGTTAACTGACTGACAAGATTATATCAGAGGTAACTTACCTAGCGAATATTGCTCTATAGAGAAATGTACATACTTTGACAAAATATGCCATACATTTGTCTACATATTAATTTTGCGTCGTAGCGCAAATGCACTGTAAAGGTGACGATTGTGGATTCGATTCTTACTCCGATGATTAAATCATTTGCATTTTTTTGCTCAGATAACAAGCTTAAGCTCGGCGTTAAGTACCGCCACTCAGCATACAATAATACAAGCTCCTCCTCGCCACGCAATAGGGGTGCCTCTTCTGCCTACAACTTCTACGCTTAGAACGATACAGTTTGAAACTAAAAAAATGTAATCAAAATCAAAAATTTAATTATATTTCATCATTTAATTGATTCATATAGAAATTGTCTTCATTTAATTCATTTAAAAATGCACCTCTTTACATTTATATATAATAAGACTTTCAATATTGGCTCGTCGTGTAAAAACACAATAGCACTGTCATAATGAAGTAAACTCAAATAACGTGATTTGAAACGTCTCCGTTTTACCTTTTGTCAGTCTCTAAGGATTGTTAATAATAAATTAAATCGTCTCAATGAGTCTACGGTTGCTGCTTTATATATTATTTGAAGTAAATAAAGGAATTTGACAGTGTGGACGCAATGATTGTTAGTTCACCACTCATTCGGTGGAAAAAACTGACGAGTTACTCTTTACTCTATTTTCCATTTTCCGCTAATCTTAGAATGGAATTCTATTCCAAAATTTTGCAAATCTAGATAGGTATGCAAAATTTTGAATAATTCCCCATTTTACCGGAGATACAAATACATATATTTTTAATATCACATATATAGCAAGGTAGGCAGGCAAGGTAGACCAGATATTACTTCAACTAAAATTTATATAACATTAAACATAAGGTTTTAAAAGAAAAAGCACGGGCGAGTGAGCGTGTCTCATCACAATATGAACAAACAACATTTTTTGTACAAAACTATTTGTAGAACATTGTTGTATTTGATCTTGCTACTCCATGACATAGATTCGTGCCACAGAAATTAGAATAATAATATGTTTTCATGAAAACTGGCGCTGTACAACTGAATTGTTATATAAAGTACTTTTTACTTTATGTGCTATCAAAATAATGTGATGTATTTATTTTAGACATTTCTCATATTTATTTTTTTTAATTAAAATATTAATTAATAACTTATTTTTATAATAATTATTATAAACAGTAATAAGCATAACAAATAAGTAAAAACTAAATTATTTAATGTTGTTGAAATATTTGAAATTTTGGATCCTTATCATGAAATCTATCAAATATAAATAAATATACATGCACAGACACATGTGTATGAAGAAACAGTTACTCCAATTTTATCAAACATAAACATACAAAATGCATAATAATAAACAGCTATCTCAAAAAGATTATCTCTATTTTTTACAATATATTAAAAAATATGCCAAAATCCAAAATAAAAAAAACGAATTAAAATCAAGAAACAAAACTTAAAGGAATAGAAGTAGGGCATGGTACTTCAGGCTGTCTTTACCAAATTCTGTTGACCTGATCACAAACACATACACACAATAGCTACGCACACACCCACACAGGCTCGAGCCCGGCGTAAAAGCTTAAAGCTTTCAGTACTCGCGTGATAGTGGTAGAGTGAGGACGTATCGAGTGTTTGCCCATTTCATATTACGTGGAAGGATTTGTGATTAAAAAATTGTGTGTGCTATCATATAATGTTATTGTGTCGTTCTTTATTGGATGATATGATGTAAGTTTAGTATTTTGTTATAAATATTGTTATGTAGATTCATTTTGAATTGTCGTTTTTGAAAATTTTGGGGAAATTTACGCTTAGAAAATATTTGTTTTACATTACCTCATGTTAAACAATTAACCGTTGCCATTTATAATGTGCCATGATGTTGTTATGTAAATGTAGAGTTTCCGAAATTAATATTCAACTCAAAAAAAATTAAATACTCAATTCTAAATTATTACTAATTCTACATTTAAATGACATACTTTCTTCTTCGCATATGATTCATAACAAAAAGAGAATAGTTTTGTCTAAAATAAAGTATTAGATCAGGATTATTTCTAGCGTATCTTGTCTGTATGTTTATAATTAAACGAACTCAACGTCATCTCTTCGTACAGACCGATTTATAGCAAAATATAAATAAATTGTGATACCTATATCTATATGTACGTCGACTCTACCATAAATTTACATTTCAAACGTTTTTTTAACGGTCAATATATAACTAAAATAGATATTTTATGTAACATGTTAAAGAAATGTGTGTATAAAAATGCTTAAGTCCATGTAAAATATACAATATATACAATAAAAACTTCAATATATTACCCACCAATATTCACAAAATATCAAAACTGTAAAGAAATGCTAAAATAGTGACGTACCTAGAGATTGTGTACAAAAATATTTTTAAAATAGCATTGTAGATTACCTACATCACTCGGTGTCTATAGCCTCGTGAGAATTTGACAGATGCCACATAAACTTTTAACGCTTAGAACTGGTTAAATGGTTAAAAACTCTTTAGAGATTTTAAAGTAAAGCGTGTATTGTTATAACTTTGTATTATATGTTTTGAAATTTCAAATTACATAAAGGGATACTAAATTTGTCAATAAAATATTTAAATGAAAAATCTTATTAGCCTCAAATTAATTATATTATTTCATGTGGTTTGGCCTCTGCGCCACGGCCTCAACGATTGCATATATGTAGCCATAATAAATTAATTAACTTTTCATAAGAAAAATAAATATTAAAATATTTAAATAAATATCAAAATATTTAAAGCCACCTAAATAGTCACAAAAACATATTATATTTATCAAATTATTAGGCGACATATTAAGTGTAAGCATTAAATGATTTTTTTAACCATGATTTATATTTCACCTATGTTTTTGTATTACCTTTTATGTTACTGTATCCTACTTCAATAGATCAAAAAGAAACGCTTATATTGAAAATACTCGTTTAATAATATGTGGAAAACAATATTTATTTTCTTTATTTATATCGCTATAATATTATCTTATGTTAAATATGTACATATGAGGAATAAATATTAGCATTGTTAAAACTTAACTAGAAAGATTTTGAGATATTAATTTTGATATATTAATAAAAAAAACACGTTCACGTTTATATCCCTATAGCCGGGTAGGCAAAGTGAACGTAATCTTAGTGTTAATACAATAATAATATATTTTTCATATACCGCCCAATTTTTAAGACATAACGTACCAATGTATCCAGATTTCGGCGGTTGGTGGGGAACGGAATGTTTTAATACTAGGTTCCATCTGTCTACACTGCTGTGCGCGGGATACAGCGTGAAGCTGATTTAATTTTTTTTTAAGAAGAATTTTTAATTAGTAATTTAATATTTTATTTCTCAACACAAAGAAAAACAAAGCGAAGAAATTAAAATATAAATTTAAATAAATATTTCATTTCCTCGAGTGGAGATTGAATCCACAAGCGGTCGATTATACAGGCACACTTTATGCCCCTGCGCCACGACTGGCCTAATTAGCATGTCTATATAGTAGAACTTTAATCATAGAGCTCTTAACAAGACTGTTTATAAATAATTTACTTGAATTGTAGAGTTATATTTACACACAATAGTCTCTACATAAGTTGTAAGCAGTTTTATTCATTATGTAGGTACTTTTAATTAAAAGCAAAGATTCGACCTATTTGAGCCAAGTAGGCTGTGCCAGGTCACTGGCTAGTCTTTTCAGGTGCACTGTACATATCTTTTCATGAAATTATTCATACTGCAATGTTTTATTAAAACAGTTATATAATACATTGAGGCCGGTCGTGGCGCAGCGGCACGAGGTGTGACTGTAAAATCGACTGGTTCTGGGTTCGATTCCCACTCGAGGAGATGAAATATTTACTTAAATTTATATTTCCATTTTCTTCGCTCTGGTGTCGAGGTTAAGCGCGGCGTTGAGTTCTGCCACTCAACACGCAATCCCTCCAGAATTCGGCAGAAAGTGGGGAACGGAGTGTCTCAACACTAGGTTCCCTCTGCCCACCCTGCTGTGTGCGGGATACAGCGTGAAGCTAATTTAATTTAATTTAATTTTTTTTATATAATACAATCATTTTTTTTAACATTTCTTCGTATTTAATTTAATTTTATTACAGTATTTTATTTTAGGTTCTAGTTCTAATAGGTTTTGTGAATTTAATTCATTTTTAATTTACTAAATGATGAATGAAAGAGAAGAGAACGTAATAATCACTGCCAATCGTTTTTTACCCATTAAGCGATATGTTTATATATTATATATTTTTGACAGTATATAAGTTTGTTAATACTAATAAAGCTTTTAACAAAACAAAATATAAAGCCAAATATATTTCTAAATAGTATTCAATACTACGATAAAAATATACAGTTATACAAATTAGTAATTAAAATTTAAATTTTCTTATTAAATTATACATTAGGTATATTATGACGTTATAATATACATACATGGTACGATCAAAATAGGTCGACTTTTATCATTAAGTTGGCTTTGGTTAACCTAGAATTATGAAATTTGACACCTAGCGTCTAAAGGTAGTACTTATTTAGGAAGAAATCAGAAAACTATACATTTGTATTTAAAACCTTAAAAAATAATAGTCTTAAATAATAAAAAAAGCGTATTTCGACACTATAAAGGAAATCAAAATGAATAGGGTAAATAAATTTCAGTTAACCTAGAATTATTAAATTTTTCATCTAGTATCTACAGGTTGTAATAGTTTAGGAAAAAAAAATAAACTATACGTTTGACTTCAAATCCAAAAAATAAAAGCCTTAAAATTTCATTTAGTCTTAAAAGGGGGGCAATATTTAGTATTAAGGCAGCTAGTTCAAGTGAGGTATCAGTTGAAAGGGCTCTTTCTAAGCAAAGCCTGAATTTCAGAAAAAGCTCGAGATCTCCAATTTTTGTACGAAACCATCGGTGGGCGAGCCCGAGTCGCGCTTGTCCAGTTTTTTCTTTAACAATGTATTTGTAAAACATTCGTGACTTTCGTTTTCTGGCTGCTTATAGCAATTGTATCGCTATTCTTAATTCTACATTCTATAACTAAAACAATTTGAAGTCTTCTAAATGAAAGTTTTCATCTTATTTAGTATACATCGGTTACCGCAACCGAAGCTGTTTTCAACATCCATTTTGCATTTTGTAGCTGAGTCTTATGAATTATTATAATAATTACAGGATTTCATATTATTGGCCAGTTTAAATTCAATTATAATGATTTCATAGCAGGGGTGCTCGTGTCTGAGGTTAAAGGATGAAAATTCCTACAAATTTTCCATCTTTATGGTAATGATTGAATATTTCATCTGAGATATCAGTAAAATATGAAATGAAATGAAATGAATGCTTTCAAGTACGGAGATATTATACTCATACGTTAAAGAGACTAGAGACTATGCTAATAACAAAACAAATCAAGGTATTGAGGTCCGCCAGCTTACAATTAATGCAATGTCTCGCAAATTGGGCGATATCTAGAAAAGTAGTAAGTCTACAATTGGCGGGGAAAAGTGTGAAACGCCATAATCTAATATTTGCTCTACAAATGTAGATCTAAAACATCAAATCAAGAACCTAGGATCTCTTAGAATTATCAGCGTTTCCAACTTGAACCTTTTCCAATCTTTTTTCTTTTTAATTCAAAACCAAACACCACCTCTAAATTCAAAATAATGCAAAGATCAAATCTACATTGATATTTGCAATGCATCTTAAACTAAATCTTTATTAATTTACGTTTCATGACGCAAGAGCCCATATTCATCTCGCGATGCATCCGCTTCATTATAATATATCGACAGGTATGTATGAGTGTGTATGGAAGCTTGCAAAGAGGTCAAGTGTAAAAATGTATTTTTATAAGCTCAGATGAAACGGTAACGCAAGCTTTCATTTAGATTGGATTAAATATTATGTATTTCAATTTTATTATGCAACGTTATTTATATAATAATATCGAAGAGATGCTAGAAACTGTCTTGCCAAACGATAATTCTAAGTAATTATCTTTGGGTAGCGGAAATTTGTAAAAATCTCCCTACCTGTGTAGGGAGATTTTATAATATACTAACAACATAAATAAGTTGTAATAAACGTATAAGAATTTCAACGTAGCTCGATAAGAACCTATGGCTTAGTTGGTCAGAGCGCTTGGACGGTTTCCAAAGAGGCGCGGGTTCAAATCCCGCAACGTTCAAATATTATTATTTATTTTTCTGCAAAATATAAGTAGGTCTATGATATTTAGCCAGAAGAAAGACCATAACTGCCAGCAGCTTTTACTGAGTTCTGATCTTTCTTTGGTGATATTTGTCAATAAATCGATTTTTTAACTCTGCTCTGCTGGCAGAATCAACACAACTATTGTTAAAAATAATCAGGAACTATTTTACTTATTCATGTGTGTCGGACTCGCCTGGATTTTCATTTGCAAAAAAATAATCAGTCAAGGGTCATCAAGTCAGCAGATCATCTTTTTTGTATTTGTACTTTTTTTGAGGTAAAAACGCCAAAATTGTTTTTAAAACCTATCAGGAATTATAGAACTCAGCTGCATGCGAAGAGAACACGATCTTATTTTTGATCTGTTGGACAATGCTCTGCTAAGTTCACAGACATTGACAACAGTCAAGGCGCACGAGACATAATCGTCCAATAGGAAACGCGACAGTTTGTGGGTTTGATTTCCACTAGAAAAAATTAAATATTACATTTTTTTCTTCGCTCTGGTGTCGAAGTTGGCATTAGTTCCACTCTAAATGTAATGTCCAGAATTCAGTGGAAAGCTCAGAAAAAATATTTTATGTCCCCGAGTGGGAATTGAACGCAGAACCGTTGCTTTTATAAATTGTATGCTTATGTACATACAATTTCAAATATAATATATACATTTAAAACATTACTTGTCTACTAAAACAAGATAACAATCTAGGTTAAAATGCAAAAAACATGGCAAGTCATCCGCCCCAATGTTGCCAACATTAATCATAATAATAATAAATCATAAAAGCGATCGAATAACGTAGTGTTGCCAGGATTTAATTAGTTCCATTGTATACACGATTACTATTAGGTTGGTAGTTTTATTGATTAATTCGTGTATATAATACAATAAAATCGATAACAATGTATTCTTGTAAGGACTCTATATTTTTGTTAGAGCTTAGTTGGGTCTCTTATATAATGTGGACATAACATGAGGATGTTTCCTTAGCATATTTAATTATATTTTATTAAGAATAATGTTGTAAGTTTGTTTTGGACTGCCTGTACATTCATATTAAGTACATCATTGTCAAACCAATCTTAGAAATAGTAACTATAGTGGTAGTGGTTGAAATATTTGTGGCATTAATGATTACTTACGAGTATATACTTAGTGTGGCCATAAATATTGTTACAATTTAAAATAAACAAAAAAATACTTTTGAATTTAGAATCTGACATTTTTATATGATTGTTCATTTTGTTTATTTTCACGTCCATATATTGTAAAATATTAAAATAGAGTGATATTAAAATATTCTACCTCGGGAGATTAAGATAGGACCTAGAATATGTCACGTATTTTAAAAGGTGACTTAGGACTTGCAGATAGCGAGTTTAATGTTCCTAAATAGGAAAAAAATTATCATTGTCCAAATCTTCAAAATAATAAAACAGATTTCTAGATCAGATCCAAGATTATAAAAACATTTCTTTATATAATACCGTTTTTTTAATATGTAAAATAATATACAAAATTGAATAAATATACATAAAAAATAAAACCTAAAAAAAGAGAGCTGGCTCGTTGACTGATAAAGAAAAGAAAGATATTAGGATAAATGTTGACTGTTGATTAAACACAACAGGTTTTATAAATTAGATCTAAGACGAAAAGGATTATTAATAAATCAACTTCACGCTAAATCCCGCATACAGCAGGGTAAGCGGAGGGAATCCAGTGTTAAGATCCGTTCCCCACTTTCTGCCGAATTCTGGAGGCTTGCGTGTTGAGCGGCAGAACTCAACGCCACGCTTTGCCTCGATACCAGAGCGGATCGAACCCACAACCAGTCAGTCAGTTTACAGTCACACTGTGTGCCGCTGCGCCAAGGGTGTGATTTTAATGCGACGGTTGTGGAATCGATCCTCACTTGAGGGAATGAATTATTATTTCTTAAAATTCTAATTTCTTTGCTCTGGCACCAAGGCAAAAGCGCTGAGTTGCGTTCCACTATTTAACCACTAGATTCCCTACTGCCTACCCTGCTGTATGTGGGATACTGGTTTAATTTTATTTTATTTTCAAAACAAGAATTGACTGTCGCGTAAAAATTTACAAATAATAAATATGTGTACATGACACTGTCGTGTCACAGCACCTGACTGTAAGCCACCGTTTTGATTTGATTTGAATGACTTATTTTCATTTTCGTGCTGTAATAACAGATAAAGCGCAGCGTTAGGTTTCGCTTTACCAGTAGGACTGGATACAGCATGGAGTCGAAAAAATATACATTTTGCATGTCACAAAAAACTATAGGAAGTACTAGGTATTATTATTTTCTACTAGCGGCCCGCCCACGGCTTCGCCCGCTTAAAATACCTGATTATTGATTTAATAAGCACAATCGATTGACAACTATAATGACTTCTAATATGATTGTTTTACGACATTATCGTCAAAGAATTTTTGATTGTTTTAAATAAAAAAATACGACCATTGTTGATATTTGATATTTATAAAATATACATAAAGCTAATTATTTATTACACGTATATATTTTTGTAACTTTATGTTCTTTTTACCTATATAATATACGTCTCATCATAATTCTAAAACTCTGTTAAATGTGCTGATGTCAGTGAATAATTTAATTTAGGTTGTAGGATTCATAATATTCTTTGTAAAATAACTGTAATAATTGCATATTAACTCCTGTACAGTTTTTAAATTAGTTACATATATTATATGAACGAACCAACCAAAATATCTTTGTATTTATTTGATATTTCTTTCAAGATCGTTCTTTATCTCTGTGTTGAATTAAAATAAATTAAAATTAGCTTCACGCTGTATCCCACACATAGCAGGGTAGGCAGAGGGAACCTAGTGTTAAGACACTCCGTTCCCCACTTTCTGCTGAATTCTGGAGGCATTGCGTGTTGAGTGGCAGAACTCAACGCCGCGTTTAACCTCGACACCAGAGCGAAGAAATGGAAATATAAATTTAAGTAAATATTTCATCTCCTCGAGTGGGGATCGAACCCACAACCAGTTGGTTTTGCAGTCACACCTCGTGCCGCTGCGCCACGACCGGCCGTTTGAATTAATTACGACTTAAACTTAACTGTTATGATTTATGAAAGTAATCTCCACTAACAATTCAACTTTGCTTACTTTATTGTATAAAATATTATATAATAGTGCTTCAAAAATATATATTGTTATCAACAATCATATAAACCAGACGTTTCGAATGTCATTCTTTAGCCAGGGTCATACCAGCGCGATTGCTATATAATATTCGCAGGCAAACTAATGCCTTGAGTTCCTTCAAATGACGATAACTTTTTTTTAATGAACGGAATTTGATTAACTAAACTTTAGTACTCAAGTTGAGTTAAAACAAAGCAATTGGTGAAATTTTCAAGTAAATCGGTTCAGTACTTTCGGAGAAAAATGCGGACAGAAATATGTCGACAGACAGACAGACAGATAGACAGACAGACAGACAGAAAAGAAATTCAAAAAAAATCTTTTTGCTTTCTATTATTCTTTTTAAGTGTCCCTCTATCCATTTCAGTCAAAATTACTAAATGTACAGACAAAATATTTTTACTGTCTTATTATATATAGAGAAGAGATTACTTTTATAGTACTAATATTTCTTTGGTATAGTGTCAAGACATTCCGTTGTTCAATTGAACAAGATGGGGTCAATGTACAATATTCAGACATATGACTGCGCTCAGCCCAGCCTATTGTAATCACAACATTTTATTTAAAAGCAAGTATTAAAGACCAAATCGTATCGGATATGAATAAATCTCGCTGACCTAATTCCTATTCTAAATTAAAAATTCTGTTTTCACCAAAATATCTGCCGAACTTTGTGTTTCATTTGCCAATGAAAAATATGATTGTTTTGTTTTGAATTTTCTATTGACAGAAAAGTGTATGTAGAATTAATGTTGGCTTGTGTTTGTTAGGTGCAATAGTTAATGAGATGGTAACAGGTTTGTATACAAAAATAAGAGCGATGATGTGTTTTTTGTAGCACGTTGTATCCCGCATGGGGCCATTCAAGTATTACGTAAGCAGTTTTTTTGCAATTATTGACCCCCCCCTCCCGTATGTCATCAAAAATAAGCATTCCTCTTACCCCCTCCCCCCATGCTTACGTAACATTGGCATATATTTTTTTTAAGGTATTTTTTATTGATATTTTATTTGTATCTACATTTATAAAAGGACATGTTCCCACTGACTGTGTAAAACGCACGCACATCCGTAACTCCTGTTAGTAGAAACGTGATATTTAGACAGATTTATGATTTCGAATTCTGGAAAGCCACTAAGTAGGGAATTGGAAAAATTTTAACCCTAAAGGGATGAAATAGGGGTTGAAAGTTTGTATGCAAAAAATCGAAATCAGCACCGATTTTTATAATACTTTAAATTCAGACTCTTAAAAATATTTCATTGAACACGTGTTTCGTGGTTTATTTTAATTCACCCCCTAAGGGTGCAAATAAGAGGTTGAAATTTATATGGAAAAATCCTTAAATCACCACAGATTTTTATAAAATTTTAAATTTAGACTCTTGACAATGTGCCATTCTCGCTAAATAGATATAAAAAACTTATATATTATATTATAAAACTAATAGTTATATCGTCTACCATACATACATCTACCAAATATAGCCATAATATATATGAAAAAATAAATAACTTCTGCTTACGTAATTACTAGCTAGACCCCCCACCCCCTATGTCATCAAAAATAAGCAAACTCAAGACCCCCCCGCCCCCCTACAGTGCTTACTTAATACGGCCCCTTTTACCAATATCATTTAATTCCTATATCATAGTAAAAATGTTTCTACATAAAAATATAATTAAAGTTAATGTTAGATATGACATTAATTATACTGTATTATTTTAATTATTTATTATTAAAAATTGTTTTCATATTTCCAGTTGAAAAACCACCGGATGTAAAATGTGAAGAGCCGAAAAAGATGGAATGCGGCTTTGGACAAGTTCTCAAACAAAAGACAAAACCTAACGGATGTAAGGAGTTTGCTTGT
>DWQW01008952.1:0-13428 GCA_018249695.1 Heliconius erato demophoon
CAAATGACATAATTTCAATAAATTTCCAACAGTGTTACAATCGGATTTTATTACGCAAAAATATGACTCCATCGCAACCGATAATTCCCGAATTACTAAGAATTTCAATATGGCCGCGTGACAGTCTCGTATAGAATTGCCATAATAAAAAAATTGATATGTTTTTAAATGTCCAAAATAATTATTTTTTAAATTATTGAATTACAAAATATTGTAATTATATATTATTTTCTTATTATTAAATTATTTATTTGAATGCAAATTACTTTTAGAAAAAAATATATTGTGCATAGTGCCATCTAGGTGTCATTAATGTAATAAAAGAGTTATGTAGCTGATGCTTTTAAGTTTATTCTTTTTAGGATAGAGGCTGCTGCTTTTTTAGCTTTGCGCTGTATCCCGCACATTACAGGAGAGGCTAGATAAGCAAAGAGGCCTTGGGGGCCTAGTGCTAAGACACTCTGTTCCCATTAAGACTTTTTTGTTCCCCAATGTCCGCCGGATCCTGGAGATATTGCGTGTTGAAAAGCGAAACTAACTCCATGCTTTGCCCCGTTACCATAACGAGGAAATTAAATATAAAAAAAATATTTCCTCGATGTGAGAATCAAACCCACAACCTGCTGCGTTTACAGTCGCACGCTTGTGCAAGGGCACAATGAAGACTACAGCCAACTGCCCAACTATTAGTTAGTATTTATTTAGCTATCTAAGTTGGATATTTTGATTGCTTTACTTTCTTGTTTAATTTTTTTATTGATATTAAAATATTGTTACAAATACACATCTACATACGTAACTACCGTGGCCATATTGATTATTTCCGTTTCTTAAGATCCCATTCATATATTTTTTATGACTTGTGCACAAAAATGGCTAGAAAGAAAATAGAATTATTTATAGACATAGATAATGAAAGTGAATTTGAATATATGCTGAAACATAATTTGGATCGATTAATTTGTAAGTAAGGTACCCAAAATAAAATGGAGTATCAGGTGATAAAAATTGTTTAAATGCATTTTACCATCAATATCTCAAATAAAAATATGATATAATTAGCATTTTTTTCATTTTTATAATTACATATAAAAACTAAAATAAATATAGGTATAATTAACGTACAATAATAATTAGCTTGAGCTTTTTTTTTCTTAAAATGTCATAACATTAAAAAAATCGGACATACGTGAGACGAGTTCACCCACCGAGGGTTCCGTACAAAAATCGGGACTTTACTTGAAATTTAAGCTTATCTTAGCCAGAGCCCTTTTATCTGATACCTCACTTGAACTAGCGGCTTTAATACCAAATTTTGTTTTCCTTTTAAGGCTATTATGTTTTAGGATTCAACCACAAATATATAGTTTCCAGATTTTTTCCTGAACTAGTACTACCTATAGATGTTAGCTGCGAAATTTCATAATTATAGGTTAACCGGAAAGTTTTTTGCGATATAAACGGTCATATCTTTTTTAAGGTAAATGTAGAAATACGATTTTTTAGGGAACCGTAGACCGTACCTTACTCAGAGTATATGGTTTAAATTTCAAGTCGGTATCTTCAGTCGGTCGGACAACAAAGTGATCTTATAAGGGTTCCTTTTTTTCTTCAAAGGTACGGAACCCGAAAAATGAGACGAACAGTGAATAAGTCTCTTTGACTTATTAACTATGCAAAGATATTCTTATGCAAATCTCTCTTCTTATGCAAGGATTTCTTCGTCTGGAAAAAATAAAATATTGTTAAAATGTATATTTTCACAGGGTAGTCGTTGCACAGAGTCACAAGCGGGTGACTGCAAAAGCAACAGATTGTGGGTTCGATTCCCACTCGAGAAAATGAAATATTTAATATTTTCATTTCTTCGCTCTTCATGTTTTGTTTTCAAAATTCAGCTCAAGTGGTGACTGAGACTCTGAGTTTCTTAACACTAGGTTCTCAGGTTCCTACTACTTTGTTATCTGGCGAGATATAGAGAGGAGAGAACCTAAAAACAATAACTAAGATCTTTATTTAGAAAACGTATAAAAATTTGAACGTAGCGGGACTCGAACCCGTGCCTCCTGGAAACCGACCAGGCGCTCTAACCATTAAGCCATACGTTCAACGAACTAAGATCGAACTAAGATCTTTCAGGCTTATACATTAGTCAAGATAGATTAGACTAGTATTCACTACTATTTTAGTTTCAACTAGAAACTGTATGATAAATTGTATTTTTAACAGGTGCAGAGGTGTATTCTTCGTTCGCGGGCCCCTGTACTGCGCTGGACCATCTGTTCGTCCGTATAAAATTGGATTGGGGCGACGGCAAGATAGTTTTACTTAGAGTAAATAATTATAAAAAAAAAATCAAAATTAAATTAAATAAATTAAATCAGCCTCACGCTGTATCCCGCACACAGCAGGGTAGGCAGAGGAAACCTAGTGTTAAGACACTCGGTTCCCCACTTTCTGCCGAATTCTGGAGGCATTGCGTGTTGAGTGGCAGAACTCAACGCCGCGCTTAACCTCGACACCAGAGCAAGCGAAGAAATGGAAATATAAATTTAAGTAAATATTTCATCTCCTCGATTGGGGATCGAACCCACAACCAGTCGGTTTTGCAGTCATACCTCGTGCCGATGCGCCATGACTGGCCTCGTGGCGCAGCGGCAAAATAAAAAAATAGTTTATAAATATTTACTATATACTTTTGCAACATTTACAAAGGCCAGTGGCGCTGGGGCTAGTGGTAAGAGTGTGACTGAAAACGCGACTGATTGTGGGTTTGATTCCCACTCAAGGAAATAAAATATTTATTTTTATTTATATTTTCCTTTCGTCGCTTTGGTGTGGAGGCAAAACGCAGCGTTGAGTTCCGCCACGCAACACTCCAATCGAGTCCAGAATTCGGCGGAAAATGGGGAACGTAGTGTCTTTTACGTTTTCCTATATATTTATAATTAATATATAATTTTAGGTATAAGATATGACTTATAATCTGGCTAAGTTAAATATTAAAAGGCTAGGCTAATAGTAGTCATGTAATAAGAATTCGCAAAGAGCTTGCGTGACATTGCGTGTTGAGTGGTGTAACTTAACGCCGCATTTTGTTCAACCAAAACGGTAAGATTAAAAAAATCATTCCCCCAAGATGGGATCGAACACACAACAATCACGGTTAGACTCTGTGCAAAGAATAATAAAATATATCTGAATAATAAAAAAAAATAATAACAATTTTATTTATTTTGGAACTTGTATGTATTTGTTTGTGTGTATCGAAATTATTAAAAGAGATTAAAATGTATTAATTATTTTGTCTTTTGTAGGTGAGAGTGGATGAAATAAAGTCTTTACGTCGATTTAAAAATCAAAGCGAACCAGTATTTATATTCATATACGTAAGTAAAATACTTACATACAAGTATTTAGTAAAATTTCTTCATAATCTATGTCATCGAGGTTGTTTTAATAATTAACTAAGAAAAATCTACAACTTCGGTTTTTTCTCACGAGGTATAAAATAGTAAATTACATGTTTAAAGCTATGCTAAATGTTTTCTTCTTTTGAATTTGAACCACTGTGGTCTCCACCATATATAACCTAGTGTTAAGACACTCCGTTCCCAACTTTCTGCCGAATTCTGAAGGCATTGCGTGTTGAGTAGCAGAACTCAACGCCGCGCTTTGCCTCGACACTAGAGCGAAGAAATGGAAATATAAATTAAAGTAAATTTTTGATCTCCTCGAGTGGGGATCGAACCCAGAATCAGTCGGTTTTACAGTTTCAGTATATATAATAATACTACTAATATAAATATCTGTAGGTACCATTTTTTAAGCATTTTTAAAATGTTAATCCATACTTAGGAGACGAAAATACTTATTTTAGCGGGACTCGAACCCGCGCCTCTGGAAACCGACCAGGCGCTCTGGCCATACGTTCTCATCAAGGTTCGAGTCCCGCTACGTTCAAATTTTTATACGTTTTCTAAATAAGTATCTATAGGTACCATCCATAATATTAAATATACAAAATTTTTCCTCACAGAATCATAAGATAACAAAAGTGTTCCGCGGCGTGCATTATATAAACTTTGCGGAAGTAGCAAAAAAAGAAGTTAACTATTTTAAACTGGAGCGGGAAGGTAATAGGGTTGACCGGGAAACTTTTGAATTAGATGAAGCATCTTTGGAGGAACTGGTAAATAGAATTGGCAGTTAGTTGTTCTCGAGGCTCTCTAACCTTTGACTTTTGTAACGAAATTTGACAAGTGAGAATAAAAAAGTTTAGTGATTTTTGTTGTTTTTTTTTTTTCAATAGATATATATATATTTTATATTTTATGTAGTAAAGAAATTTATTTTGTAACCAAGTGAAAATAAAGTTAATTGTTTTTTTTCTTAATTTTTTACCCTGCTATGTGCGGGATACAGCGTGAAGCTATAAAAATCGCTTTCTTTCACGGTAAATATCTCTCTATTTAAATTTGAATTTATAATTATCGCCTCTAACTCTTGTCTAACTATAACAGCATCGCTTATGAATAATAAAAGTAAGATTTTTTTTCAGCTGTATAGGCGGATGAAACCTAGTGTTAAGACGTTCCTATTACGGTGGCGTAATTCAATTTTACTTCTTGTGTTGTTTCTAGAGCAAGGAAATGGAAATAATACATTTCCTCGAGTCGAAATCGAACCAACAACCATCGCTTTTACTGCCAAACGCTGTACCGCTGATATTTTTACAAGCAAATTTTATGCTAGTAAAGTTTCTAGTGGGCACAAGACTATTCTGGGGTGGACACGATTCACCTGGCCCCATATATTCCTACGCCCATGCACTCAATATACAAAATACCGCAGCGTTTATTATTTATGTACTGAAACCAACAGTTTCAGTCAGAATTGACAGTCCTTATAACAATACTATTATTAATAACCAAATGTTCAAAATAATGAAATTATTAATCACACTGTTTACCTATTATTATTTACCAGTTTCTATTATGTATTTCTATATTGATTGATGATGTGCCTAAGTTAGGGATTTAGTGTTTAATGATCTCGTTAGTATCTAATTAATTTAGTAGTCCTACTAATATTATAAATTTAAAAGTTTGTAATGGCATGTTTGTTTCACTATCACGCATAAACTACTGAATGGATTTAGATGAAACTTTACATTAATATAGATTATACATGAGAGTAAAATATAGCTTACAATTTATGTAATTTAGGTAAAATATAAGAATTCGTTTAAGCGGGCGAAACCGCGTGTATGCCGCTAGTAGGTTTTATGTGGGGATCATTTTTATATTTTTTATTTTATATTTGCAGCTAGAACGGTAAAGTATTATATTATAAATATATGAAATAATATGTAAATCTCTCTATATTTTACACATACGTTTGGTTACTCTTTTACTTAATTAAAAACTGACTTTAAATATGATGACCGGAATTTTATTTGGTTTATCTCCACTCGGGCGAATGAATATAATAAAATTATTTTCATTTCTCCGACATGGCAAGACTTAAAACGGCGTTAAGTTTCGCCACTTAACGTAACAGCTTCAACTTGAAACAAGCTAAATAATCCAATTTTACAAAAGGAATGGCTAAACAAACGTTCAAAGGAGAAACAAAAAGACGAAGAATATATAACATTTCAACGAACCCAGCGTCAAATGGACCGTAAGCGTCACAGAGCTGAGTTAATGGTGCCGCATTTGGAACATCTTAACTTCGTGCTGTACTGGCCTCACGCTGTCCACGCCCATCCTGAATTATATGAACTTTGGGATTTAAATAGTTAGTATATAATTATGTGATAATGTTAAAATATATTATATAGATATTATAAAAAGGGATTTTTTTAGCTTCACGCTGTATATTGTACTTAGCAGGGTAGGCAGAGGGAACCTAGGAATCTAGTGTTAGATGCTCCGGTTTCGTTAATATATTTCCGTTCCCCAATACTGAAGATATAGCGAGTTGAGTGACAGAACGAGGAAATAGAATATTTAATTTCTTCAAATGTGAATCGAACTCATAACCTGTCGCGTTTACGGTCACACTTTGTGCTCCTGCGCCACGGCTGTTCTCTTTTTAACTATGTAATAAAATGTAAGAAACTGAATTTGACCCATATTAATAATATGCTATCATAGAGCTGGTCTGCAGATGCAATCAAGACATGGATAGTGAAGCTCTTCCAAATTTTCTAATAAACCACTCGAAGTTAAGCTTAAAAAAGATATAACTCTTACCTCAGATAGAAAAGCATGACTTTCAGTTTTTTTAAAAATCTATATATTGTTTTGCTTTCACTGCAAAATTGAGGAACTCATCTTTTTTAAAGTCAGTTAAATTTACATATTCTAAACAGACATCATAATGGTTGGTCGAGAAGAAGTGAATTTGACGAAGGAAATGGCTGAAGACGTGTTCTATGCGGGCGACGCGCCGTTGAACGAGGCTTCCCTACATACTCTACTATCTGGACCGGCTCTAGCTATATGCTTTAGACTGCTTGATACAGATAGAAAATTTGTTTGTTAGTATCGGCTTCACGCTGTATCCCGCACAAAGTAGGGTAGGCAGAGGGAACCTAGTGTTAAGACACTCCGTTCCCCACTTTCTGCCGAATTCTGGAGGCATTGCGTGTTGAGTGGCATGAGTTACGCCGCGCTTAACCTCGATACCAGAGCGAAGAAATAGAAATATAAATTTAAGTAAATATTTCATCTCCTCGAGTGGGGATCGAACCCACAACCAGTCGGTTTTACAGTCACACCTCGTGCCGCTGCGCCACGACTGACCTTTGTTTGTTAGTATTTATTATTAATATACTTTTCTCTTTTTTTTATTTTTTTTTATTTCACGCTGTATCCTGCATAAAGAAGGGTATGCAGATAAAACATATTCGCCTTTCCCTACTTTTGTGTCTATTTTTTTTCAGATAATACATGTTGAGTGGCAGACGTCAACGCCGCGCTTTGTCTTGTTACAAGAGTGGGGTGATGATAATTATCTGATTTTCCGAGTGGGAACTGAACCCACAACCGTCGCGTTTACAGTCATTATGAATTTGTTGTTTTTATTTAATTTCTAATGTTTGTATGTTTATTTGAACCAATCTTTCATATAACAAAAAAACTAACTAGAAACTATGCAGATAGTTGTAATGGAGTAAAATAGAATTTACAGTTTTTACTTTAAACCATCAATACCCCTGAACCTGCTACTCATTTCATAGTTTATTTTCAATAACAGCTTTAGTTCGAAGAATCCTTTATGAAGACAAAATGGCGTTCGACGATAAAAAATCAAACAGCAAAATATATAAAACAGCATTTGATTACTATAAAACTTATAGTCTGTCCAGAGAAGAGATTTGGAGAAGACGTCATGAGGAGAAATTAAAAATAAGAGTGGGTCTTTTTTAGTTTTTTTTATGGGTAGTCAGAGGGAACCCGGGAACGTAGTGCTCAAAAACTCCGTTCTCATTAAGATACTTCCCTTCTCTACTTTCCGCCGTATTTTGAGGCATAGTGTGTTGAGTGGTGAAAATATTAATAATATCAACCCTACAAGCTTAGCATGTATTATTTATTATATCGGAATAATACAACAATATAAAATACTGTACACCCCGCACAGCTGGGACAGAAAGAGGGAACCTATTGTTAAGATACTCTGTTGCGTGTGGAGTGGCTTAACTCAACGCCGTGTTTTGCCTCGTTACCAGAGCGAGAAAATAAAAATATTAAATATATAGTTGGACTGAGTGGGAATGGAACCCACAACTGTCGTGTTTACAGTCCCATCCTTGTGCCACTAGGCTACGATGGCCTCGCCGTTTAAAAATGTGAAAATAAAATAAAAATACCATTAATATAGGCAGAAGTGAAGGAACAAAGAGCTAGGAGATTATCAGAGATGCAACGTTTAGCAAGACAAGCTATAGAAGAAGCTATAGCTGCGAAACGAGCTTTAAGAGAACAGAGGAAGTTGGAATTACTAAAAGCTGGAGTTGGTATTGTTATTCTTTAGCCTTATGCTATATCACTAACAGCAAGGTAAGCAGAGGGAGACTAAGATCCCAGTGTTAAGACACTCGGTTCCCATTAAGATACTTACGTTTTCCACTCGCCGCCGAATACCGGTATTGCGTGTTGAATGGCGGAACTCAACGCCGCAATTTGCCTCGTTACAACAGGCCTCATTCTCATGCCCTTGTGTCACGACTGGCCTTAAATAAGGCCTTGTATTATTTTAAAATGTATATAAATACAACAACAAAATTTTAGTCTCAGTTTATAAATATTTCGTAATGGGTCACCGAACCTAATACCTTATTTAATTAAGCTTAATTAAATAAAATAATATGGTATATGGAATTTGAACCTACAGTCAATACCTATATTGATCGTTTTTAGTTCAAACCGCCATGATGGTAATATTAAGAGAGGAAATGTCTTAGAATTCCATAAGTAGGGTAAGAAGTTCGAAATTGTGCCTGAGACTTGCCATCTAAGTTTACGTTTTAGGGATCCCTTTGAAATGCACATTAACACTTGACTCTATTTATCGGGGCTTGTTTCTCTACAGAACCACTAATATTTTAATTTCTTTTTTTCAGTTTCACACTGTATCCTGTATGTACTATCATTCCACTTTCCACCGAATTCTGGAGGGAATTAAAAAATTAAATATTTCAATTCCTTGAATGGAAATCGAACCCACAACCTGTCACGTTTACAGTCACACGTTTGAGCACCTGCACCACTACTGGAATATAATATATTACTATAGTACCTACAGTATAATAAGAGAATAATGAGAATTGCATTTACTTAGATTTACGTCTATTTTTAGTAATAAGTAAACACAAGAAACATCATATATTTTTTTATGAAATATATGTTTACTCAGTAAAAAATTACGTTTTTCCAGAATCTGACAGCTTTGGAAAATCTTCGTCAAGAGCCGGATGATGAAGAAGTTGATATTATTATACCAGAGGCTAGTATATAATAAATATATAATTTTCACGCTGTATCCCGCACGCACCAGAGTAGGCAGAGGGATTTGCCTGGGGATCGAACTCACTATCGTAGGGTCGCACCCTTATTCCCTTACGTCACGACAGCCTCCGAACTCCCTCGGTCCTAATATACAAATATTGTATATAGAAATCTTTCTCTTATCAATTCTAAGCTGAAATAATAATCACAAATTTCGGTCTAATCTAAAAAACGGATTGCAGATATAGCTTCGTCACCCGCAACGTCCTCAAGAACAATGAAAAGTGACCTATATTATAGGTTCTCTCAGACTTCCCCTATAAAAATGATTATAATTTTGAATTTTGACATTTTTCCCGAAAAGCAGGGTAGGCAGAAAGAACCGGGTTTTAAGACTCTCAGTTCCTTACTTCCCGCTCTATTGTGAGACATTGCATGTTAATTTGTGGAATTCAACACCGCACTTTGTGTTTACTGAAGCAAGCAAATAAAAATAATTCACCTCTGCGAGTGGATATCGAACTTGCAACCTTTGCGTTTAGTCTCTCGTATTTTTTTAAAATAATATTATTCACAAATATACTTGAGGCCAGTCGTGGTGCAGATGCATAAAGTGTGACTGTAAACGCGACAGGTTGTGGGTTCTCACTCGAGGAAATGATATATTAACATTCCCATTTTCTTCACTCTGGTATCGAAGCAAACCGCGATGTTGTGAGTTCCACCACTCAACACACAATGACTCCAGAATTCGGCGAAAATTTAGGAACGGAGTGTCTTAACACTAGATTCCTCTGCCTACCCTACTTTATGCGGGAAACAGAGTGACGCTCAAAAAATACACAGGCGTATGTAAATTACATTACGCCTACTATAACGTTTTATATTATATTTTCTAAGCAACAACATCATTTGACACTGCCACCGGAAACGACAATTCATAGAAAAATGTATCATCATAGTCTCTATGGTATGATAAAAAAACATAAACAAAGTTGCATAAAATAAGTACTAAAATTAAATAATAATAAATGAAACCAGCAGGAAGTTTTATATTGAACTTATTTATATAACATTATCGATTTACATTGTTGCCTTTAGAGTTTAGAGGATGAAGATATCTGGTAAAGAAACGATGTGCATAGTTAAGTTTATTCACTTAATATGCAATATCTTGAAAATGAGGCAATAACGTTGGAAAATAGAGTGTCTCAACACTATGTTCCCTCTGCTTATTTTTGCTGTAGGGGAATAATCATCAAGGTGTTTTTTTTTCAGCTTCACGCTGCACGCAGCAGGGTAGGCAGAGGTAAACTTATGTAAAGACACTCCGTTACCCAATTTCCGCCGTAAAATTTAGATTTAGACACTCGACATCAGAACGAAGAAATGAAAATATTAAATATTTCGATTCCTCGAGTGGGAATCGAACCCACAACTTGTCATGTCTACAATCACATAATTGTGCCTCTGCGCCACTACTGACCTCTGGCTGTTTATTTTTAGTTTTATAAATAATTATCATCCTTTTATAATAGGAGTTATCTGAAGAAGAAGAAGTAATAGACGAGGAAGAAGATGAACATGAGTATTTTCCACCATCCGGTCTCGTTATACCAGCGTTCTATTCACCGCCCAATGACATCGCCAAGACCAACGGTCTCGCCATTTTATTTCCTAAAGTAAGAATAACGAATAATTAAAAAAATAAAAAATCAGCTTCATGCTAAAATAAAATATTATAAAATAAAATAATAAAAGTACGTATAGGTATATCGTTTACCAGTATTAATATAATATTCGATATGTGTTTTATCAATATAGTTATTGATTTCATTTAATTTAAAACAATAATTCACTATTTGCTTCCCTCTGCCTACCCCGAAGAATGCGGGATACAGCGATAAGCTGGTATAAAAATATTCAATATTTCATTTTCTCGAGTGGGAATCGAACTACAACCTGTCGCGTTTACGGCCAAACGCTTTGCACCTGCGCCACGACAGGACTATTTTACTTATTTTTACAACAGTCTAAAAGTAATTTCGAGATAAGTTTCTAAGTAAATATATTATAATAATTTTGTTAATACATTTAATAGTAATATTTATCTATTCCACTTAGTTTAACTTCTTGATCCATTTATTAAGTTAGTTGATTTTTAATTTACTTTTCATTTGTTTAAGCTGGTATTAGAAAATGTACAACCTGAACAAGAATTTCTTCCACCGCACGTGCTAATTTTGCTCGAAATATCAAAGCGATATAAAGCTATAGATGCTATAAGAAGATATAAAAAAGAAATTTTACATGTAAATATAATATTATTAGCTATATATGTATATATGTGTCCGTATGTATGTGTACTACTAGCGACTCATCGGCTTCGCCCGCTCATTTTTATATTATAACCAAATTATACAAAATCTTTATATTTATTGTAGCCTATCTGTTATTCTGACATATACCTACGCTATATTGCTATAAAGTTTCTTCTAAATAAGTTCAGTAGATTTGAACTTTCACGTTTAAGTGAAGTTAACTATAGCGAGGAAATAAAAATATTTAATAATCCATTCTCTCGAGTAAGAATCGAATCTACATCCGTAACATTTATTACCACTGCACCACGACGACTTCAAATAACTATGCATTTATATCTATAATACATACATATAATATAATTGTAAATGATTTTCTGTACATAATAGATATACATGTATGAGTGAAAAATTTGATCTCTTTATTCGTGCGTTTAGAAACGCACTGCTTGAATGTTAGTTTTCAGTTCTGTATTCTGGGAAACTATTTAAATCGGTTTATAAGCAAAGAAAGGTATATCTATACAGGATGGAAGCGTCTGCACTCCTTTTACGGGAGCGGCATATAAGTTAAAATATTCCGAACTAATACCTAGTTTAGACATAGGATTATTATTTTCATTTCATTATTTTTATCCACGCTGCATACGTGTACGTGACCACTTAGCTCCATACCAGGATGATAGATGGACCCTAAAGTCAGTAAGGAGGTATGGGTCAAGAGGCTCTACAGCACGAGGCCGACCAAAAGCTTGCAGTAGCGATGGCGGGCGGAAGTTGGCTAGACACAGCTAAAGATAGAGAATCATGGCATTTCTTGGTTTTCACCCGAAAGGGGGCCAACTAATAAGAAATTAAAATAATCAATAATTTAAATCTGAATTTATTTTAATTATTGAGATTTAATTATTTTTTTTATTTATAATTTAGATGGGAATCTTTAACGCTACGCATCCTGACGACGCAGTTCACGTTGCCTATAGTGTGAAGCAATTCGATGCCATGAAAGAACACCTTCATTGGTAATAAAATAATATACAAAGTGACATTGGAGTAAAAATAAGTGACTTGAATATGAATTGCCTGCTATACGTAGATGATACAGTGTCCATTGCATCATCAGAATGCGAGTTTAGCAGGCATTAGTCATCACTCTGAAAGAAGGATGTGAAAAAAAAGGTCTATGCCTGACTGCGAATAAGATGAAAGTTTTGGTATTTGAAAGAAAGGTTGGAATGCAAAATTAGTGAATATGGTAAAATATTAGAACAAGTGACTGAAATGCCAAGAATAGAACGAACTTTTGTGGAAAATTATGTACAAGATACCCACAAGCATAATCCACGCTGACAAAGCCGGAAGTAGGATACTAGTTTATAATATATTATAATGGGTTGAGGTATGAGTGGGTGTGTGAGTGAGTAAGTAAGTAAGTACTTCATATTCGTGTAGCGTTACATCCTTGAGGACAGTCGTGGCGCAGGGGCACAAAGTGTGACTGTAAATCGAATCGGTCGTGGGTTCGATCCCCACTCGGGGAAATGAAAAATTTATTTAAATTTATATTTCCATTTCTTCGCTCTGGTGTCGAGGCAAAGCGTGGCGTTGAGTTCTGCCACTCAACACGCAAAGCCTCCAGAATGCGGCAGAAAGTGTGGGACGGAGTGTCTTTACACTAGGTTCGCTCTGCCTACCCTGTTGTGTGCGGGATACTTATTACTACATTACATTCACATTTATCATATTTTTTGAAAGATTCAAAGCAAAGCACGCTCTTTCACAATGAAAATATTAAATATTTCATTTCTTCAAGTGGAAATCGAACCCACAACCTGTCACGTTTACAGTCGCACCCTTGTGTCCCTGCACCACGACTGGTCTCAACTTTAGAACTTTAAAACTGTAAAAAATAATATAAATAATCATTTTTTAATCAAGGGAAGATCTGAAAATAGCTTTTATGGTGTCAACAAAGTGCGATCTTGCATTACTGGAACTGACGGACTTAGGGCCGACTTATGTAAGCAGAGACGAGGGATTGGGTGACATGGATTGCGCTAAGTTGTTCGGCGTCGATTACGGTGACA
>DWQW01008953.1:0-13425 GCA_018249695.1 Heliconius erato demophoon
GGCAGACGAGTCGTTGGGCTCGTCGCCTAACCGCCATATAGAAGCAAGCCATCTGCTTATAGTCTTGCGACTGATTGCAGATTTATCTTTAAAAAAAAAAAAAAAAAAAAAAAAAATATTTTTTAAATATTGTATTATACCAGAAATACATACACATAATGTTATAATGATTTTATTTATTCTTAATAGCTTATTCACTTTTTGATATTTCTTTTGGAGCTTCAAATGGCCACCATGTTGGTTTCAATGGTTCTGCTGAATAGTTACCAATATTTAGTGTCTTAGCATCAAGAGCTTCCTTAATTCTAACAAGCCCCAGTCCATAATCGTTAATAACACCTTTTAATTTTCCTAGTTTGCTTTTTGGGTCCGTACTAGCAGATATTACAGAATCTCTTTCAATGTTTTCAGCAACAGCAATATTAAATCTTATTGGCATTATTCTTTTTCGTACCACTCCAGTGTGGTGAACTCTTGCTGTCAGTTCTTGACCAATGTAACAACCTTTATGAAAGCTAACACCATGTAAATAATCACAATTGGCTTCTAAAGGAAAGCTGGTTCCTGGAGGTAAATCATCAGATCCCTCACTAACACCTAATTTATAACGTAAATATCTATAATCACTTTCATCATTTTTCAGTACCTCAATATCTAGATTTTTAGCTACTGTTGCAATATCTACGTTAGCTGATGAAATTATCCGAAATCCTAAATCAATTAGTCGCGGATCTTTAAATATTGACAAATTCTCTAACTTTGGTATATTGTCTTCTGACACAGAAGGAGAAGTACATGCCCATAAACTGAAATCTTTGTTAACATCTTCAATATCAACCTTTCTTTTTAATTTGAAAATTTTAAGGTGTTTTTGTAACAAGGTAGTAATGCTTTTGTCACATTCTATCAAAAATGATTCTTCATTCTTCCAACTATAAATAAGAGTGTCATACAAAACTCTACCCTTATTATTAAGGAACATTGCATAGATAGATTTCGCACCTTCTTCGAAATGCCTCATATCGTTCGTAATAAGTCCTTGTAAGAAATTCGAAGCATCTTTTCCCGTTATTTTTATTAGTGATCGACTTTTTAAAGGATATAAGACTTTCGCCGGCGATACATTATTGTGATTATTACGTAGAAGCTTGTTTATTATGTAACGTTTACATAAAAGTTTATTTACCTGGTCAAAAAGCATTATTTTCCAAAACAAATATAAAGTAACAAAATTAATATTTATTTCATTTTAAAACAGTTTCACTATAATCATATATTTTTCTTCGCGAAAATAACAAATGTCAGGTTGATAACTCTAGATACTTAAACGTCACTGTCAAATGTCAATATGAAGCATCTGCATAATTTAGAAATGTTGTTGTTCTTCATATTATTCGTGTTTTTTCTACTATACATGACACTGGCAGATTATTTTGCGCCTGTCATCGCAAAATCAGGCCATTAAATTAAATAAAAAAAATTATTGTTATCTTTGAGTGATTTTGGAAGCCATAAAAATATATAATTGAGGCCAGTCGTGGCGCAGGGGCACAAAGTGTGACTATAAAATCGACTCGTTGTGGGTTTGATCCTGGTGTCGAGACAAAGCGCGGCGTTGAGTTCCGCCACTCAACAAGTAAACACGCAATGCCTCCAGAACTCGGTGGAAAGTGGGGAACGGAGTGTCTTAACACTATGTTCCCTCTTCCTACCCTGTTGTGTGCGGGATACAAAGTGAAGCTGATTTCATTTTTTGATTTTATAAAAATATAGTTGTTATTAATGATTATATTTTTATTTACTTAGCTTTTATATAATTATTTATATGTATTTAAGTATAATAAAAGTTTTTGTATGAATCTGCCATACATTTTCGATAACTAGTAAATTCATATACACTGTACGCTTTGTTAGAGTACATAAAATTTTACACGGTGAAGTAGAGTAGAAAAATAAATAAATTGTGTTTTTACAATTTTTTTTTTTTTCTACTCTACTTTTTTTTATTATTTTACTTTTTTTTATTTGTTGCAACTTACTGCCATGGGTGTAGGGATGGGCATAGCAGGGTAGGCAGAAGGAACCAGAGAATCTAGTGCTAAACACTCAGGGCTCATTAAGACCCACCCATTCCCCATTTTCCGCAAAATTCAAAAAGTATTGCGTGTCGAGTGACGGAACCCATCTTGGCTTTACTCACCGTCGAGAAACATCTTCCAGTTCTTTTCATGCTCTCACGCTTCTTTTACGGAAACAGCATATAGGGTAAAATATTTCAAATCCATACCTAAAGAAATTAATCAAGATAACTCAACAGTTTAGACGTAGGATTTTTTTTCATTTCACGACGATTATCCATACATGTATTTCGTGTGACGTAGTTAGGTAGTACATATACGTAGATGCCAATAACGTTAACATCTACTACTTCTAAAATACTACTAAATGTTGCCGTTCTGCCACTTTTCATTCTCAAAGAACATACCAGAACGAGAAAGAGATATCTCTCATTCTATTTCATGCAATTCAACGTCGCCGCCATTACCTACGACTCGGTTTCGTGAATGAGGCGGGTGCGGCGTTATCGCTTTGATAGGTTTGTGTCTGTGTGCGTCATTCTTCACAAATTGCGTTTTATTTTACAATGATAATTTTATTAAAAATCTCTTTTGTTTTAATTGTGTTAGGTCTTTATAGAGTAGTTAAAACTGTGGTTTCATTTAAAGTGGTGGTGACAAAAACATCCTGTATAAGTAACAGCTTTAATAACGTAATAAGTAGGTATGGTTATATTAACAATTTTGTTCGTTTTTGTGACAAAAGTACTAAAAATATACATTACTCTTTTGCGTCGCATAGTCGTAAATTAATAAGGATATTATTATTAAAACAGTTTTATATGACAATATATTTCGTAAGATTTTTAAATAAAGTAAGGTTTATAATATTAAAATAGTTTTAATCAAGCACATAAGTTTTAACATTTCTTAATATATCTAGCCATCAAAATGAACACTTCATAAAGTATCCACTTACAAATACAATGTAAACGCATCGTTTTATTTTAATCTTATAAAACGTTAGAACAAGCATATTGCACAATAATTTAACTCGCAATATTTTTTTATAAGCTTTGCTTTTAATATTAAAATTGGGCAAATATAACTGGACATAAGTATTAGTTCATCTTCACTCATGGACGTTGGAATAGGGGTCGGACGTGCTGGGTGTGCCGTGCCCACTCCAGAATAATTTTGTGCCCACTCTAGATATTTTAGTACATTAAAGTTAGCCCTGTAAAATAAAAAAAAACGTTTACACCAACATATCTGTGTAAAGCGAAAGTCCAGGCCGTCTCCAGAAAATATCTCTAGATACGCCTAGGTCTTCAAGGTGATCTATTTGGCGTCCCTGTCATGATCATTTCAATGTCTTCAGCATTGGCTCGCTTTATAGGAGTCACTTGGGGCGACGTCGGCACAGACTCCTGGCCTTGTTCTATAGATGCCGTAACAAGTTCGGTGGTGACAGTAGGTTCGGATTTGATGGACATGTTATCACGTTTAGTGGGTGAATTATTGGAAATGCGCCGTTTCACCGATTTTTTGAGGTAGGGTGTTATTTTCTGAAAGTGTAAAATAATTATAAAAACAATATAATTGTGATTATAAGATGAATTATTGCATACAGTTAGATGACATGAAAATTACATTTTTAATTATATACAGCTATTTTTTTCTTAAATACTCTTTTACTTATTAAATTATATGAAATTAATTATTTATGCTATATATAACTACCTGCTGAGGATCCTTAAGGTATGCAGTAGTTTTTTTAACTTGAAAGTCTGGCGCCGTGAGACACCTTGCGAGGAACAGTGTGGCAGCGCAGGCCCAGCTCGCCCACACGCCTGCACTGGCAGCGCGCGTCGCCGCTGCTCTTCCACCGAAGCTCCAAGTAACATTCGAAGACTGCTCCAAATATTGATTAACAGCAGAACATCTGCGTACAAGTATGTTTTAATAAAATAATATTCTTACTTATTTAGAAAAAGTATAAAAGTCAAGCGTAACCACTAACATACGTTCATCAAGCTACTTCGAAATTCTTATACGTTTTTCACAACTAATTATATATTATTATATTATATATCTCTGTGGGGAGATTTTTACAAATTTCCAAAGATATTGTTAAAAATTATTGTTTGGCTAGAGAGAACACTATTTATTAAATATTTTAAAAAAAATTTCAAGCAAAAATACTTATTTAGTAAGATTAGAACGAATAGTAATATTTTTATTTTCTGGACCTTCTTAAGCTTACGTACTATAAATCAAAATTACAATTAAGTATTTATTAAAAATGGCACATTACATAGTAACCAAACTTACGTAGTAGCATTGGTGACGTTATAAAACGCCGAACAAAATGCATACAGTCCTCTGTTCGTACTTGTAAAACTGTACCCAGTGAGCCCAACCATTAGGAGCGCAAAAAGCAAAGCTGGAGTCAAAATTCGCCAAGGTTCTTGCAGCCTAGGATGAAAGTAGAGAATATATGTATTTAAAGATATGTAGTTACATATCTACATATTTGAAAATATTTAAATCATTATTTAGTACATAAACATTTTTGTAGTATTCTAATATTTAACTTTTTCTCAGCTTCACGCTGTATCTCGCACACAGGAACACTGGAAATATACATTTAAGTAAATATTTCACTCCCTCGAATGGGGATCAGAACCCAAAACCACTTTATCGGATCGAAACCCAAAAACACTTAAACCGTTTTACAGTCACACTTCGTGCCCTTGCGCCGAATAGAAAAATATATCTAAGTGTAATACTTACATATATTTTCATATTCGGCGGAAAATGGAGTACGGAGTATCTTAACACTAGGTTCGTGTTTACAGTTACACCACACCACAGGCAACACAGGCCTCGAATGCTTACATACTAGTAGAAAATAATCCTTACCCTGATCTAGAATATCCACCTCCGGGACACATAGTAAAGAATGTTGCCCAAGCTGCTGCGAAGATCATGGACATTATGGGCATGTACTCGGCGTACTGGCAGTCATTGTCCCGACCAAATAACGTACGGGATGTGTCCAAAACTAGTCGATGAGTTTCATTTACTGTAATGATCATTTTATAATTTAATTTGAATTTATATAATTTAAAATATTTTATTTTTGAAGTATTTAAGTACAAAACATTTTATAATAATAAGATGCCAATTGTGGCACAGGGGCGGCATAAGCGTGCCACTGTGAACAAGACAGTTTGTAGGTTCGATTCCTACTCGAGGAAATGAAATATTTTATATTTTCATCGCTCTGGTAACGAGGCAAAACCCGACGTTGAGATCCGCCACACAAAATGCAATTAGTCTAGAATTCAGCGGAAACTTTCCGGAAAGTCGAGAATGGAAGTGTCATAATTGGAACGAAGTTTCTTAAAACTAAATTCCTAGGTTCCCTCTGCTTAGTCTGCTATGTGCGCGATAGAGCGTGAAGCCAATAAAAATTACATAAACCACGATATTGGTAACAAACGAAATTACTAAAAATACTTCTATATTTATTGATTGATATGAAGCGAATGAAAAGATAAACATGACAGATGTGAGACCTACCTATGTTATATTTAAACATATGAAAATTTGTTTTCGTTTACGATGATATTGAATGAAACGTTGGCATTTGTTTACAGTTCATACGATCAATAATTATAATATTTATAGATATATTATTTATGGATAGAAGCCGTCGTGGCGCAGGTGCAACGTGTAACTGTAACGCGACGGTTTTGGGCTCTATTCGCATTCGGGGTAATGTTAATTATTATTTATTAATAATTTCATTTGCTCGCTCTGATATATATGATAATCAAAAAGTGCGGCGTTGAGCTCTGCCTCTGTTTAATCAAGTCTTAACATTAGGGTCCCTCTGCAGATTACTATGTGCGATATACAGCCTGAAGCTGAAAATTAAAAAACAATATTTTTGTAACAATTTAAGCAAAAAAGAAAATCTACACTGTAAACATTTCGTGCTAAATTTCAAGTAACTAAAACATGAAAATGTAAAATAAATAAATAAATTGGACTTACTAGATAACACATCATTTTCAATTGGTCCACTGTCGCTGTTGTTCTGTGATGTATTGTTGTTTACGGTACCCAACACTCTCATAAATTTTTCGTTCTCAACTTCATCTGTTGACTTGTTTATTTGGACGGAGGAGTTCTGAGCATTAGGTCTCCTTACATCTCCAGATCTTGTGAACCCTTGAGTTAAATTCGCTGTGCTATATTCAGGTATATCTCGTAAGTCTATCATATGGAACTCCAACTCCCGAGGGTATAAAACGCAATTATTACCTATTAATTGCATAGTATTTTGAAGGAATACATAGTTTAGTATACCGAATATCCCTGCCAGAGCGTACAGTGTTAAATGCCATGCTGCAAATAGATAGATAGGTTAAAGCAACGTTGATTAAACATTAGAGGCCGTCGTGGTGGGAGCTCAAGCGTGTGACTGTAACGCGACGTATATGGATTCGATCTCCACTCGGAGAATGGATTATTATTTATTAAAATTTCCATTTCTTCGATCTAATATCAAAGCAAAAGCGCGGTGTTGAATTCCGCCACTCACTACACGCAATTAGAAAGAAAAATCGGCAAAAAGTGAGGGTACGGAGTGTCTTACACTAGGTTCCCTCTACCTACCCTACATCATGCGGGATACAACGTAAAGCTGAAGAAAAAAAATTACTTAAAAATTACTTAAAATTGCTCATAGTTAACTGTTACCCAATTTTTTTTGACATCAGTTAAAATCTAAACTGAAACAACATTCAAAACAATAACCGCATTACAACGCCCCTGGTTTATTACATATATAGATCATGTCCCAAATAACGTCAGAAATATTTTAAAATTTTATTGCCAGCTGGTTTACGCCCAATATTAATAATCTATCTCTAAAAAATCTCCAATCTCTAGAGTCTAGGAGATAGATTATTAATATTGGGCGTTAACCAGTGTGTTGAAATGTGAATTGGTGATAGCCTATTAAATATTTTTTTTTATATACATCTTAAAACAACCTTTATTCACTTCTACAAATATTTTATGGACAGTATGTTATATGTTAAATCAACTTCACGCTGTATCCCGCACAGCAGGGTAGGCAGAGGGAACCTAGTGTTAAGGCACTCCGTTCCCCACTTTCCGCCAAGATTTATTTTTAATGTTACATGTTCATAGTTGTTTGTGACCAATAAATTTCCTGAGTTGAAACCACAGTTATTGGGTAGATAAAAACAGTTTCAACGTAAATTCGTCACGTTAATTGAAATTATCAATTAACTATGCAGTTACTATACATTTTCAAAATAATTATGGCAAAGAAAACGTGTTCTAATAATCAGCTTGACGGTGTATCCCGCACACAGCAGGGTAGGCAGAGGGAGCCTAGTGTTAAGACACTCTGTTCCTCACTTTCTGCCAGATTCTAGAGGCATTGCGTGTTGAGTGGCCGAACTTAACGCTTTGCCTCGAAGCCAGAGCGAAGAAATGGAAAATATAAATTTAAATTTATATTTCATTTCCTCGAGTGGGGATCGAACCCACAACCAGTCGGTTTTACAGTCACACTTTGTGCACCTGCGCCACGTGTTCTACTTTTTATAAAAGCTTTTTCTACTTCTATATAAAGACTTAACATTATTAAGGTACATATTAGAGTAAGAGCTGCGCCACGATTGGCCACTCGTGGCGCAACACGCGTTTATCTGTAAAAGCGACAGGTTATGGATTCAATTCCCACTCGAAGAAATGAAATCTTTAACATTTTCATTTCATCGCTCTGGTGTCAAGACAAAGCGCGGCGTTGAGCTGCGGAACTCAACACGCAATGTCTGTAGAATTCGGCGGAAAGTGGGAAACAAAAGTGTCTTAATGGGAACCTACGCCTAGGATAGACGTTATTCACGGGATACAGCGTGAAGCTAAAAAAACAAAATATAAGAGTAAATATAAAATAACCTTATCATACCTTTCCAAGCATTAAGATGTCTAGATGCTCTTTCTTCCAGCTCACGATAGTCATATAGAAGTATTGTCATTTTCACTGGTCTATCTTACATTCATACTAGAACAACAAGAATTTATAATTTTAAAATATACTCAGTAAAAAACTTGTTAACTAATTTATATAAAATTATTATATATATTTATAAATAGCAGTTTTATCTCATTATTTTTGTTATCATTATTATTTAAAAAAATACAATAATAAAATTATTATTTTTACTTGCAATTAATTTATAAGATGAACTTATAAATTAATTCTAAGTAAAGGAAGCAACATAATACATTTGTAGAGGAGTAGTTTTTTTTTTCGAACTTGAGGTTAATGCTGTTAGCCCTATTGGCTTTTATAGCAACACCGGGTGGGTAGGGAAGAGGGTACTCTGTCCCTGAAAAAATGCAAGGACTATGTGGCTGCCTTTAAGAAAGTCAGCGGCGGAAAGGGCGTCCCCTGCGGGATTCGAACCTCGGCTTGCGGCCGTCGAGCGGACTGGAAAGAAGGGGTGGTGCTTAAATGAGATATTTATTTGACCCAGTCATGCTATTGGATATTAATTAACGAAATAACGTTCGTTTTAATGTCCTCATTTCACTTGGGATTAAGTTGGTATGTTAGTTTATTGTTAGTAGAAAATTATTTATTAATGTTAGTCCTCAATTTTTAAGGTTAAAATTGTATATACCTAAATTAATTTTATCTAATCTTCTTTTAATCGAGGACAGTTGTGGCGCAGGGGCACAAAGTGTGACTGTAAACACGACTAGTTGTGGGTTCCGCCCCCGCTCAGAGTAATGAAATATTTTTTAAAATTTATATTTTCATTTCTTCGCTCTGGTGTCCAGGCAAAGCGCGGCGTCGAGTTCCGCCACTCAACACGTAATGCCTCCAGAATTTGGCGCAAAGTGGGGAACGTAGTGTCTTAATAATAGCTTCCCTCTGCCTACCCTGCTGTATGCGGAATACAGTGTGAAGCCGATTTTTTTAAATCATTATTTCGTTGGTCAGTCAATTTAATGAGTATATACGTGTCTATTTATATAGATATTATTACCATACACTACCTTACAGATACGCATAGTTAAGGTACAATAACATTGTAATAAGTATAATTTATAAATAATAAAAAGCTAATTTTGTTGTATTATTTCATTATAATACTCTGGTAGTAAAGTCGTTACACTCGTCACAATTCGTCATCTCCTCAAGGCCAACTAGTTTGTTTTCAAAGTTAACTAAATTTAAGTAACTATGTACACATTTTAGTCAATAATAGGTATTTTTAGGGTTCCGTACATCAAAAGGAAAAAACGGTATCCTTATAGGAACCCAAAAAAAGATTAGTAAGTCAAAATGACTTCATGTTGACAACTTATAAAAGTTGTCTAATTTAATTTTACGGACGTACACACTCATTTTGTATGAAATTAACTACAAATATTAATTTGTTATACATTTTTTCTATGAAATAATTATTATTAAAAATAAAATATTGATTTAAATGTATATATTCATGTCTTCGCCCTGGTGTCGAGGGAAAACGCGGCGATGAGTTCCGCCATTCAAAACGCAAGCCTCCAGAATTCAGCGAAAAGTGGGAAACGGAGAATCTTAACACTAGGTTTCCCCTGTGTGTTCAGCCTTCCGTGTGCCTGCCTGTGCCTGTGTGCGGGATACAGCGTGAAACTGATTTTAAAATACGTATTATTTCAAATACAGTATTTATGTATGGATTGTATAAAACATGAATGTAAGTTCTAATTTTAGTGCAAATAGCGTTGATTATGTTTCATTATGAATAAGACCGTATTTCAGGAGTTTGTTGAGATCATCATCTGAAAGACGAAATAATCAGCTATTGCCCAAACAATTATGGAGAAATGAAGGTAGGTCAGCGTCACGTGTTTAAAGATTTATGTAAAAACTTTATTTTTTTGTAATAAAAAAAAACCACTTAAGAAAATTAATGTTTTATTTATGTGAAAAGTTATTTTCCGCGGATCATATTCTAAATTGATGGAGGCAAGTGTATATTTATTTATATTTTAAAACATTTACAGGAATACTTTTTATGTCACAGGAAAAGGCAGCATATTGTGGGTACGAGGCTAAGAGCTCTCATCATATTTATAATAAAACCGGATATATAATAACGGAGGACGGACGTAATAATTTGTACACAGAAGATATATTAAAAAAAATTGGGGACATTTAATAACATGATAGAAGCAAAAAAAAAAAAGATTTTCATTTATTTTGTTGATGTGTCTGTGGCTTTGTTACACACAAATACCTTCCTCCTACCTTTGGCACACTATTCTCAGAATCGGCTCAAGCAATTTAATTGCAGTTTTCACTATTGTGTCTCGGCAAGCTGAATTTCACCAAAGTCTCTCTCTTCAAAAAAATGTTACCTATCATTTTAAGATAAGAATGTTGTTCGACAAAATTATTTTAAATAATTATTTTATTGAATTAGATAAAACTTTACTTTTTAATATTGTTTTTAAAATGATATTATTATTAGAAAATGAAAGTAATACAGATTAGTAATAGTAAAATAATAATTTTGTAGTTCATGCGGGCGAAGTTGTGAGTGGATCGCTAGTTTGATATGTATATGAAACGGAATATATAAAAATATTTTTAAACTTTCCTAACAAATAAAACTTTAAACACTAATCTTCTAATAAACTTAATTACTCTAGTATATGGAACTAGATTGCATATCAGCATGTTATCTAGGTAATGATGGATCCATTAATATGGATTAATATCGATCTTGTATAATAGGTAGCTTTATACAATATCTCTTAAGTAATTGGTTTTTATACTTTCTATGTACCTAATTATTCTTATTTTAATATATTGATAATTATATTATTTTGGATGCGATATAAGTAAATGTCCACGTCTTTTTTTTAAGTAAATGTAGAGATACATCTTTTTCAGAAAATCATGGTGCCGTAGATGTGATATGGTTTGAATTTGAACTCAATATCTCCGCGCACTCCTGAGATAAAGACTCTTGAAAACAGAAAGACAGACAGATAGACGGACAACAAAGTGATTTTATGAGGGTTCCTTTTTTCCTTATATGGAACCCTAAAAACTAAATATTATTCGCAAATACAACAAGTTCCATGGTCAGGCAGTTGTGAAATGTGTCATTGACAAACGATGGATGTTACGTGTTACGAGTCCGCTTCTGACTCGGGAATGACAATATTTAAAAAACATTACTTACATTAGTTTCTCTTTGTCGTTGATGCCGTTTAATGTAGTTACTTACCCTTTACGTGAGATCAAAAATATAATATAGAATGTCGTCAAAAACTCTCAATTGTCTCGGAGACGGACGGTTTATTAAAGTAAAGATGTACATACTCGTAGGTACAGTATATATATAGGGTAGTATACAATAACACCTATATAAAAGTAATAGCCATTTAATATAATTTAATTTTTAAAACTCTAGAATGAACATAGAAAAAAAATAGTCTCAAATGAATGAATGAATCCTACAGAATTATACGACTCTTTTACATAAAAAATAATAAATTTACTTCAGTTCTGACTTGAGCTTTACCAAGTTTAAAATGTTATGTTATTTTAAGGAAATAACAATATAAAACGCAAGGTGATGAGAAAAATAAAAGAACTTTACAAAAACCACATCATCAAATCCCGCCACCTGGAATTGTATGGGATTTTAGCATTTTAATTAAACATCAAAAATTAAATCAGCTTCACGCTATATCCCGCACAAAGTAGGGTAGGCAGAGGGAACCTAGTGTTAAGACACTCCGTTCCCACTTTCTACCGAATTCTGGAGGCATTGCGTGTTGAGTGGCAGAACTCAACGCCGCGCTTTACCTCGACACCAAAGCGAAGAAATGGAAATATAAATTTAAGTAATTATTTCACTTCCTCGAGTGGGGATCAAACCCACAACCAGTCGATTTACAGTCACACTTTGTGCAGCTGCGCCACGACTGGCCTGAGCATTTTAATAATTCTAAATAAAACATGCGAAACAGTGTATTACAATAAGTAGATCTTTGATATACAAAGTTGGTGTCTACGGATCAGTGGCTGCTGCCTATACTTAATTATATTCACTGCGTCTCGCAATCTCAACTCAGTCAACTGCATGACGTAACCGCTTTATATTCGGCTTAGTACGGTTTCACATTCGGCTGCACAATACCCGATGGATGATGATATTGGATCATTTATTTTCATCGTTTTTACTCACAGATTTCTTTCTTATATCGGATGACTCATCAATCATCAATAATTCAATACTACAGCTTTAGATGACCATGTTCGTGTAAAGGATATCATTTAAAGTTTTCGGTACAATTTTTTTGTTAGTAAAATTCCTGGGGTGGGCACAGAACTATTTCGGGGTGTGCCCGGACCCCCTCCTCCTCCTATTTATACGACCATGACTAGAGCACCTACAGGACCAAATATTAGATTAATTGCTTCGCATTTTCTGGACATTGTCGAGATTACTATCTGATAAAACTACCTGATTGTAAACACAAATATTGAGCGCTATAATAATGAATATTTATTTTGGGCTATCTAATATTTTCGATATCGTACTTGATAACGCATATACGTATGTATGTATGTTGCCTGACCACACAGAAGTAGCAGACTTGTTATATGTGTAACTAAATTATGAGTAGATTTGTAACTTTTTGGAAAGCAAAAAGTTTCTGTTATTGTACCTTATTCGTAGAAACGTAAAACCATGATAACATAAAACATGTGTGTCGCAGCAGGGTAGGCATAGGGAACCTAATGTTAAAACGCTCAGTCTACTGCCCATTTTTCGCTGAATTTGTCGAGGCATTGCGTGTTGACTGGCGCAACTCAACGCCGAGCTTAATAAATAATAATTCATTGCCCTGAGTGGGGAAATCTATATAACGAATATATACAAAATACTTTTTAAAATACTTCTTTAGAAAACGTATAAAAATTTGAACGCAGCGGGACCCGAATCCGCGCCTCCTGGAAACCGTTTTTTTACGTTTTCTCAAGTATTTTTCTTTCCGAAGTGTGGAATAACACTTTAAGAATGTTAAAAATACTTTTTAAAATATTATTTATAGTAACAAACTTATGCTCATCATTGTTTTCTGTCTGTGGACTGTAGAGCTAATTAGTCAACATCCGTTCACACGTGAGTAGTATGGATTCGTTGGTTCTGGCGCAAGCGCCAGAACCAACGAATGCCAGTGTGCCAGACCCCGCGAGTCGATGCGTCGGAACTAAAAAAAAAAAAAAAAAAAAAAAAAA
>DWQW01008954.1:0-13425 GCA_018249695.1 Heliconius erato demophoon
GGGTGTGAAAACGGAAGCTGAAAAATAAAAACGGAGTTTCTTAACCTCGTATTAAGACACTCCGTTTATATTTTGACATCTGCTCCCTATTCTCCGTCAAATCACCAAAGCATCTCGTGATGCGTGGCAAAACTAGACGTTGCGCTTTGCTTCGTAGAATATGAACATGGGTATCGCAAGTGGAAATCGAACCCACAACCTTTGCGTTTACAGTGACACTCTTGTGCCTCTGCCCCACGATGGCCTCATTTGGTCACCACTTTATTGCGTCTCTTGTTATTTAATCAGTTTCACGCTGTATCCCGGACACAGCAGGGTAGGCAGAAGGAACCTAGTGTTAAGACACTCCATTCTCCATTTTCTGCCGAATTTTGGAGGCATTGCGTGTTGAGTGGCAGAACTCAACGCCGCGCTTAACCTCGATACCAGAGCGAAGAAATGGAAATATAAATTTAAATAAATATTTCATCTCCTCGAGTGGCCAAATACGTAATTGCCTTTTATTTTGGCAATTATATTTTAAGTGTTATGTTATTATACAAATCATAAATAATACGAATAATTTCCCTATAATACGAATGTATTATAGGGAAGATTAAAGGTAGATGTATGAATATGTATATATATATATATGTATATATATATATATATATATATATATATATATATATATATATATATATCTTTTTTGGGTTCCATACAGGACCCTTATAGGACTCACTTTGTTGTCTGTCTGTCAAAACGAATCAAATTCTATAGAGTACTTCGCTTATTATGAAATTTTCTAAGAAATCAGAACTTGCAGTACAAATAAAGGAGATAATTTAAAAAGAGAATATTTATAGATATTTCATAGAAAAAGAATTAAAACTTATTGTAGTTCATTTCATACGAAATTAATGCATAGGTCTGCAAATTTAAATTTATAAACTTTTATGTTCTTCCCGTTGGCGTACAATTCTGAAATTCAATTACCTTAAATTTTTTTGATAGAGAAATCAATCAAAAGGAGAAAGAAGTTTCGATTCCCATTCGAGGAAATTAAATATTTAAAATTTTCATATACTCGCTCTGGTAACGAGGCACAGCGAAGCTTTGAGTTTCGTCACTTAACACGCAATGACTCCAGAATCCGGCGGAAAAGTGGAGAACGAAAGTCTCTTAGTTGAAACAAAGTGACTTAACAATAGGTTCCCAGGTTCCATCTACCCCATTGTGAGCAGGATGCAGCATAATGCTAAAAAACAATATAAATTATACTTTTACTATGTATAATTGGGATTTACTATTCTTGCTACTTATGTTTTAATCACATACAATACAAAGATGCTTTTAAATAAACAATAAAAGAAAAAATACGGAACTTGACAGATATATTTTACCGAACCTTTTAATCTTTGGTAAGTTTTCCTTCTATTGAAACCACGAGGAGGGACAAGATAAATAACTCTCGGGGGCAAACGCTTGATTTGAAACCAGACCTGTATAAAAAAGTTTAAGATTGTCTTCCGTAGGGAAATTTGTCATGGGATGCGTTGTGATATATTCCTATAGTTCTTTAAGCTTTACGCTTTATCTTATACATTGCTCAATAACTGAATGTAGATGAACGTAGTGGTTAAATATTCCGTTCTCTATTTTACAATTTTAATAATAAAAAAATATATCTTAGGGCCAATTAGGATGCACAATTGTAACTGATTTCCCGAACACATTTGAAAATATTATTTAATGAATAATGCTATGATTTGTGATATTTGTAATAGTTAGAATCTTTTATCGTTGTAGCTATGAGAAGCTTAACATCTTTTAGAGATTCAGAGGTAACAGTGTTAAGAAAAGTATATTTGCAACACATGACTTTTAAATTATGCCATCAGAAGGTATCGTTCTAATATGTTTTTGCCATCAGAAGCTTATATAAATAGCTGAAACTCGACAATATTACTTTATCATAATTCGAAGTTACTTTATCATTCGGTAGAACTTCGAGTTATGCTACGCTTTTGCGTATCCTATCTTCTTCTCCAGTATAATTGCTAAGTATCGTTAATTATAATAAACGTAAGCAATCGCAAAGACACTGCGTCACCTTTGTTAAACCTCCAGGACGTGTATGTGTGATCGTTCTTAAGATATTTAGATAGTATGAGAATGGTGATTCGTAATCTTGATTGATTTATGAAATCAATATATATCGTTGGATCGGATTGGCAATTGTATGCATTCGCCTCTCGACTGTTTTGTACATTCGTTTGTTCATAGTAGTGTCCACCCATGATATTAGAACTATAGGCTATATATAGGAACATACACCAGAGATGGGACATATAATAGTATCACACACCTTTAATCATATACAAAGTCGTAGAACTACAGTAGTCTACATCCACGCATAGTCCATCGCGATCAGTATCGCGAACGCACCGCGACACAGCATCAGTCACGACATACTAGGTTAATCTCGCTATAAAAGTTCGCATAAGCCCATCACGTCGTTCTCCGCGACCTCAATCAACCGTCAATATTATAATATTGGTCAAAGCTCACTTTGATCCACAATATGTGTCGCTCCTATATTTTGGCTTAACAAGATATTTGATCTTAAAAGATCTTAGAATTATAGGCTTCGAATATTATTTTATATTTATTATATATTTGGTACGACTCTTTCTATGCACCATAGTACCGTAGTATTTAAGATTTGTGATTTGACCATATATATATTATAATGTGACAGTTGCGACACTCGGGACGCCCATACATAAACTTCTCTGGATCAATATGATATTAAAAATATATTGATTGTTTTATTCATAATTAACTATGTTTCTAATGTGTATTGCCATGCATATTATAATTATTTTAATTAATTTTAGTAAAACATAGAAAAGGTACATACTGTTAATATAATATGACTATGCTTTAATGTCGTCCCATGTTTATTTAGAATGGATTAAGTATTTTTAAATATAAGCACTTTTAATATCGGCACTAAATTAACATCCATGGAGTTTAATTCGATAATTTCAATTGCGTCAAGATAGCGTCGACTAATTCGTCTTATTATTTTTTTTGCAAATAGAAGAAATATATGTGAACATATTTTCATCTTTAAATGTATTGAAAGACAAAATACATATGCACCATCATCACAACCTCTTTTTACGCCCACTGTTGAGAATCGGAGATTCTTGGCGATTCTAGTATCTACTGTGGCGGAGATCCTTGAGGGGCCTCCTCAAGGATACAATAGATAATAGACTGCCCGCATCCCACGACCTTGACCAGATGGAACGTCGGTCTACTTTGCTCTACAACAAATTACACAAACACATAGCAAGGATGCTATGTTTCTAATAAAGCGCACATTTGACAGTAAAATATGAAGAACCAACCGCTGTCATCTCCGCTACAACTTGTTCACATTACGTACGGATTTGGGTTAACTTTATTTTACCCAACCATAATATAATGTGATAATTATATTCCAAAAAATACAATTAAATATTTATTTTTAACGCATTTAATGTGGTCTTTCTTACTTAAGAATGAAAAAATATTTTTTTAGAAAATGTATAAAAAATTGAACGTGAGTGGGATTTGAAACCGCACGTAAATAGAAATCAGTAACTAACAAAATCTACAAAATTGATTTAAAACAAAAATTTTAATATTTTATGTAGGTCTGTTCACGCTGTATCCCGCACATAGCAGGGTAGGCAGAGGGAACCTAGTGTTAAGACACTCTGTTCCCCACTTTCCTCCTAGTTCTGGAGGCATTTGTTGAGTGGCGAAACTCAACGCCGCCCTTTGCCTAAACACCGGTGCGTAGAAATGAAAATACAAATGTAAATATATATTTTATTTAAAAAAAATTAAAAACTGAAACAGTCGTGACAGCAATTTGATAATATAACTGTTAACAGGAAAGTTGTGAGTTAAATTTCCATTTGGCGGAGTGATTCTATTTAAAGTCAATATTTTAAACTTTTTGTGTTAAAGTATAGCGCAGGGTTCAGTTCCGCTACTCAAAATAAATTGAGCAGGATAAAAGTCATAAAGACTAGTAAAGTAAGTTTGTGCCGTGTGATCCCGGCCTAGAATAGGATCATCCTGGTACTGGTGGTGTCGTAAGAGGCGACTAAAGTCGTGTGGTAGAGTCACGTCGCTAGCTGCAATGGCAACACGCATGGGCAGACTCGACCGGATCATTACCACCCCCGGCATTTAAAACTGGCGTGAAGTAGTGGCTTTATGTCACTGCGTTTCGCATCAGGTAATGCCGGGCTCCGAAGCCCAAACCACCTTACAGGCAGGCAACGCACCTGCAGCTCCTCTGGTGTTGCAGGGGTTCGTGGGCGGCGGTGATCACTGACCATCAGGTGACCCGAACGCTCGTTTGCCTTGTCTTTTCCATAAAAAAAAAACATCCTGGCTAGCCTCTACCAAAACATAAACGTTTTACGTTCTGATATGTATCAGAGTTATGATTCGAATAATTTCTGATATTCCGTCGTCACAAATGGTATGACATTCGTAAATTTTGTTAGTATAATTTTGAAACGATATCCCTCGCTTCACAGCTTGTCTTGTACGAGAATTTGGTATATTTAATTACAATTTCTATTGTTTTTTTTTTCTTTTATAGCATTTTACTGTATCCCGCATACATCATAGCAGACAGACAGGATATAAAGATAATTAGTTTTCCCGGTGGGAATCGAACCTATAAACATTGTGCTTAGAGTCACGCATTGTGAGTGAGAGTGAAACATAAAAATAAATTATAATTTTATTGATATTGTCTATGTAAATAATACATGGATAAGTCCAGTCTCGTCTGAAGAAGGTGTGCAAATGTAATAAAAATATTTTGAAATCAATATAAAAAATATAATTTAAGGATTATTATTTTTAATGGTCAATTGTAATAAAAAAATGTGGGAAGATTTATTGTTACGGTAAATTTTAACGCATTCTTCATTTCTTTTTACAAGAAAGGCTGAATACTAAGACACTTCAATACATTTCTTTAATGTTTATAATCACAAGCTGAACTTTTAAACTCTCTTACCTGTTTTGTAGGATTGACGACAAAAGCTCGAAGATACGACCCGATATAGGCTGGTGTGGCGAGAGCGGCCGCCAGTATCCATATCCCAATTGCAGTAGCTACAGTGAGGCGGGTAGCTCGTTTACTGCCTCCTAGTACAAAAAGAAAAAAATAATAGCAACTATAATGGTTCTAAACTCAATTAGATGGTCTTTTAAATATATTTAAAATACAATAATATTACTTGAGGCCTGTTGTGGCGCAGCGGCACGAGGTGTGACTGCAAAACCGACTGGTTGTGGGTTCGATCCCCACTCGAGGGGATGAAATATTTACTTAAATTTATATTTCCATTTCTTCGCTCTGGTGTCGAGGTTAAACGCGGCGTTGAGTTCTGCCACTCAACACGCAATGCCTCCAGAATTCGGCAGAAAGTGGGGAACGGAGTGTTAACACTAGGTTCCCTTTGCCTACCCTGCTTTGTGCGGGATACAGCGTGAAGCTGATTTTTTTTTATTTTTTTTATAATAAATATTGTTATTTTACATTATTGCATACGAGTAGAAGGCGCAGATGTTGAGTTGATTCAAAATTTTATATGGAATTTCAATTAAAACCACATTTTTATATTTCCAGTATATAATATATGGATATGAAACGAAATTTAAATAACGAGGTGAAGTGCTGGATTCTTTTTTGCTGCTATTTTTTTATGTTGTAATATTAAAACAAATTGTTCACCTACTATATACTGATGTTTAATTTAAGAAAGGTCAAATACATACACAGTCTAAGATCTAGTAATTTTAATAAATGAAACTTTTTTCTCATTTCCAGATACGTCTAAATATATATAGAGGTGATAAAGGACGAGCAGAATGATAATGCCCATGTTACACGTGTGTGGAATACTAAATTTAGATTGCTTTAAATATTTTGTACTATTCCACTGTATTTCACATAGTAAGGCAGACAAAGGAAAAATAGTGTTTAGACACTTCGTTCTCTACTTTCCGCCCATATTTCCAGGCATTTCCAAAGTGCGACAAAACATTATAAAATAAAATATTAGCTTTTTATTTTGCTAGAAAGTTCAACATTGTTACATAGAAAGAGCAGGTGTAGATCTGACTATGTTTGATATTTTGTATGAAATTTCAATATGAAAAATATTTCTACATTTCGGGTATAGTGAAATATATTAAATATTAAGAAAATAGCTTTGAATCAATAACCTAAGTGTACTCGATTTTACAGCAGTGATTTTTTTCTTTTAGCATCACGAGTAGGCAGAAAGTAAAAACTTCTTCTTTCCCGAAATATATCCCGCGTGTTGAGACATGCAAGTCAAAAGCCGAGATTTGGATTTATAAATTTATTAGTCCTATTATAATTATTTTGTTTAACTTTTAAATACTAAATATAGTCTATATAAATAGACTATTAAGAATATAAACTATATTTTTTTTATTAAAAATGTTAAATTTTTAGTTTTTTTTTGTGGACAAAACAAGGTAAAGGAGCGTACGAGTCATTTGATGGTAAGTGATCACCTCCGCCCACGACCCCATGTAATACCAGATGAGTTACAGGTGCGTTGCTGGCCTTTAAGGTGGAGGTAGACGCACTTTTTGAAGGTACTTAAGTCGTATCGACTTATTTATAACATTTTTAAAGTGTTATTCTACATTTAGGAAAGAAAAATACTTATTTTGGAAACGTATAAAAATTTGAACGTAGCGGGACTCGTATCTGCGCCTCCTGGAAACTGGTCGGATTCCAGGAAGCGCGGGTTCGACTCCCGCTACGTTCAAATTTTTATACGTTTTCTAAATAAACATATTTCTTTCGTATCGACTTGATAACACTGCCACATTCCACAGTTGCGTATCACTTGAAAGGGAAAGGGTTCCTACGAATTAATTTTGTTTTCACAAATCACCGACACATTTAAATTATATGAAATTTAATGAATACCTTAGAGTTACGATCAATCTCAATACTGAATCCAATATGTTCACTGTTCAATGATAGACAGAGGAAGTAAATAATCGATAATGCAAATCAAGAGACAACATGGAACGGGGAACAAAATACCCAATGTTACTTTAGATGTAAACGTAAATACAGCTAAATTAGAACTGGATTGCAATATAAATTACAATAACTACTGAAAATAAAATGTGAATGAAAATTGGATGATTTAATAATATTTTGGTTTGTATTCGAGATTATTCAAAAAGCGATTAAAAATGCCCTTTCTTTGATATAACGCAAATGTTATAAAAAAAATAATTTAGTACAATTGAGTTTAATTCTATTAAGCTGAAGCGTGGAAAGGTGAAAATGACGTTACCGTGAGTAACTACTGTTATTGTGTTTATATAATATTAAACATTTTAAATAAATAAATCACGCTGTGTCCCACAACAGGGTAGGTAGAGGGAACCTAGTGTTAAGACATTCCGTTCCCCAGTTTCTGCCGAATTCTGGAAGCATGTAGGAGAACTCAACGTCGTAATATTTTTTTCTATTTATTTTTGTCGAATTGTTAATAACAATATTAACAATATAATAATTGTAGCTACCCTTCTGTATTGGCCGTTGTGATCATTTATTTCTTATTATCGTTATATATATGAAAAAAATACAATTTAATAAAAAAATAAGGAAAGTAAATCATTGCATCATATATATTCTCACAATAAATATTAAGACTAAAGAGGGTAAAAAATGTACGACAAAAATAGAAGAAGAACCGGACACGTGCAATTCGGGCTCGCCCACCGAGGGTTCCGTATAATTACTGCGTCATAAAAAATGAATAAAATATTTATTGGAATATGCACACCAAGCTCCTTCATCGGCCTACCTCACGTAAACTAGAGCCGTTAATATCAAATTTTACCCTTTTTTAAGGCTATTATTTTTTAGGATTTAACTACAAATGTATACTTTCTCCTAAATTAGTACTACCTGTAAATGCTAGCTGTCAAATTTTGTAATTCTAGGTCAACCGAAAGTACCTTATTTATTTTGATTCCTCAATAGTGTCGAAATACGCGTGTTTTGTAATATAAACGCCTTATACCTTTTATTTAAGTGTAAATGATTATTTTTTTTCAGGAAATCAAGGAACCGTAGACTTGAATCGAGATGAAATTCAAATCATTGAATTTCAATTCGATATCTTCAAGTGTTCCTGAGATAATAGACAAACAGAGAGGCCGACAGACAGACAGGCGTTCGCCGACGGACACACACAAACAGACAGACGGACGGATAACAAAGTGATCTTATAAGGTTTCCTTTATTTCTTAAGAGCTACGGACCTCTATTAGCCATATTCTTATCAATTCAGTAAAATCAAAATATACTCGTATATACTTACATACATACATAAACAGATTATATATGTATTTACAATGTAAAAAAAAAATAAAAAACTACTCAGTTTATACTAGCATGGCAGTGAATGTAAGTCGAGTGTCTGAGCCCAGAGATTACAAGCGTGAATGGAGAACTGAGCCACCGGAGCGCGGTTTTAGATGTTACAAGAAAAGTAAAAGAAAAAGAAATGTTTCAGAAGTTTCAAGTTGTCGTACTTGTTTGTGTATTAGTGTGTCTTCGAGACTATTTTAGGTCAAAAATATTCTCTTTAAGTTTTTTTGAAGCTATATTTTATATATTTGTATGATAAAAGACCGTTGTGGTGCAATGGCACAAACGTATAACTATAAACGCAACAGTTATAGTTCGATTCCCACTAGGATAAGTGAATTATTATTAATTAATATTTTCATTTCTACGTCCTGTTAACAAAACAAGGCGCGGCATTGAGTTAAACCACTCAACACGCAATGCCTCGAAAAAAAATCGGTGAAAAGTGGGGAACGGACTGTTTTAACATTAGGTTCTCTTTGCCTACCCTCCTGTATGCGGGATAAAGCGTAAGCTGATTATTTAAATTAAAACAAAAACACAAATGTGTGGTAACATTCATTTAATGGCAAACATTAAATTTTGTAAGATTATGTCACTGTCGTCTCATCCTTTCTATCGGAGCTTTTGTAACCCAGTTATAAGTCTACATACAAATTAAAACAAAAAATCTACAGCACAATTCAAACTCACGGATATCAAATATTCTATTCAAGGTAAGCTAAGACTGAACTGAACAGTCTTTGAACTTAACTTTCTTATTGCCACTTGTCACCTGAACCGAGTGTATAAACGAGAGCATGGAACCAGCGATAGAGAAGCACGATCGGCTTAAACTTTCGGCTTATAGCGAAAAGAGAGCGACGTATCTAGAGATTGGATAGATATATGAAGCAATCTAAGATTGACGTTGCAGATAGATTATTAATATTGGGCGTTAGTGTACCTTCCTATGGGATATAACATGAAAATTGAAGAAAAACTAATTTTTTAGAAAATATTTCTAGATTTGAGGCCAGTCGTGGAGCAGGGGCAAAAAGTATGAGTGTAAAATCGACTGGTTGTGGTCAAAACTGGTTATTATTTTATTAATAGAAACCATTACAACACACAAAATGTTTTAAACGTATGCCATAACTCTCATTATAATAGACCCGTATTTTACAACACGCGTGCGTTTCCCAAGATTTATAAAGGTCTAATAGTATAATTAAATGTGTACAATTAATCAAATTAATCTCCTGTAATTACCTCATACTGTGAAACGTAATCTTGCTGTATTGTCATATAATCGAAATATATTTATAATAAAATGTCTTTTTATTGTTCGTGTCCAACCTTTTAGTGAAAAGAATAGAAGTGCCAGTTCATCTTTCTTTGCTAAATAACTGTTCAAAATTCTGTTTATAACTCTTTCATATTCGATATGCATATTATTTTCAGCTTCATAAAAGGCGTTCACGCTTTTTCTAGTACAGCAGGTTAGAGAGGAGACCTAGTGTAAAGACACTCTGTTCTTCTCTATCGAAATAATGAGTGTTTAGTGGCGGAACTCACGGCCACGTTACGTCCACCAGAGAAGAAAATATAAAAAAAAATATGATAATCATTACCCGAATCGAACACACGACCGTCGGTTCGACTCGGGTAATGACTATAATACCTCATTAGTTACGGTAGTTCAGAACAAATCTTAAAATATCCATTAAGTATTAAATATAATAATTCATAATAATAAAAGTACACCTATATAACATATAAGCAAATAGTATACAAACTTATTTTTTCTTTATTTCATAGTGGGAACCAAATACATTTTCAAATTTTTCACACAAAAACGTGTCATTTTATTTGATGAACTATGATCGACAGTTCCACATTCGAATATAACAAAACAAACGATTTGTTATTTGTGAAAGACATATTTTGTTTACAAAAATTGATTGAATACGACGTGAATTCTTAAATAAAAGAAATGTTCCCATTATATTTGCTAAAGATTAAATTTGAAGATTGATGTCGTTCCACGCAACTAGCGGAGTAGGAGGGAAACTAGTGTTAAGACACTCTGTTCTCTACGCACCGCACACATTTGGAAATTATCTATGTATTCAGTAGCGTAACTCTCCGCTGCGCTTTGCCTACTATTCAATATTTTAATTTTTTTGTTCTAATAAAAAAACAAAGTGCTGTATTGAGTTGCGCTATTCAATTTCTTTCGCTTGAAATTCGATGGAAAATGGGGAACGGAGTCCCAACGGAGTGATACCTCTGTATACCCATATTCTGGTAGGGAGCTGAAAAAATATTAATAGATTTAAATGATGTGAGGCATTGAGGAAATAGAAATAATTTATTCCTCCGAACGAGTGTGTAACCCACAACCACCGCGTTTACAGTACGCTTTTTTTCTGTGCGACAATGCCCTTAAAATATATTTTAATATATTTTAAAGCAAACACACACAATATTTTTAACCTCTGCAAATTACCTTCTTATCTTTATTTACATACCTAATACTCATTTAACAAAATAATATATGTAGATATAATTTCGCACGTGCTTCTAAGATATAATTTTTAGGCAGGTGAAGTTTCAAAATTTGAAATGAAGCTGATGTAGAAATGTGGGGAATACGGTATTTACAGTAAGGTCAACAAGTCGTGGATCCTGAAATTAGTTGTAAACTATTGAGCACATGTCATTTTAGTCATTTTAGGAATCGTCTTTTATTTTTGATTATATTCTTGCAGAGTGAATAAAGCACAAAAGTTCAGAAAACCTAACTCCAGGGCGGCTACGTCTCTTTCTTCTATTTATTATTTTTTCTCTGGATTATTTATGATACAACGTTAAAATTTATAAAATTACTATTTTATTCATTTGGAAGCACTGTGTGTAAAAAGAAAGCAAGAAGTAATCTAAATAAAGAATATTTTAAAATTGAATTTGACTATGCGCGTGCATTGTTATCAGTTTACAAGCCACAATTGGAACACTAGTGTATTTATTATAAAGAATGATTTTAAAAGGTAAGCGCGGCGTTGAATTCCGCCACAATATGCAAAGTCTTTAGAGTTCGGCGGAAATTGAGGAACGGAAGTGGCTTAATGGTATCGGAGTGTCTTTACCTTAGTTTCGCAGGTTTCTTCTGTCTATCCTGTTGGGATACAGCGTGAAGTTATAAAAAAATAAAGCGAAAAGTTAAATGATTTGTGTTCCAAAACTAAACCTTTGCGTTCACCTAAATTATATTTGGTGTGACTTTGATGTAGTTACTCGTATGTTATTTTACGTTATTTTACGATTTTCTTATTGAAGTTATTCTTGTATTACTTTTTCTCATTACATTTACACATTGATGTTTGCTCTATGTATGTACACTTTTTTTTAATAACTTTCTTATTAGCTTTACTCTGCCATCCCGTATATGACATCGTATATAGATTGAACAATGTATTAAGACATTTCTTTCCCCACACACAGTTCTATTTGCGAGACATCGTGCGGATCCAGACTCAACGCTGCGCTTTTTCATATTACCAGAACAGATTGGAATCGAACCTACAATTATCGCATTTAAAGTGAGACATGGTGCTGCGTGCAGTTATCATTAGTAGTTATAAGTTTTAAAACTTTCAATAACAATAATATTCCAGTATAAATATTTATGAACAATTAAACGTAAGGGTTGATTATAGTGTTTGAATTTACAATGCCTTTTATGGGTGATGCATTAATTTAAATTAATTGAGATGGCCGTTTTACGACGGCAATATAAGCTTGTACTTTGACGATTGGTATTTGTCTCTTTTATATACGAGAAGTCTAGTATTAAGCAAAAATGCCTATCGCATATTTAAGTATAGAGATATAAATGATTAAACATGATAATTGGGTGTTCGAATCCATTGTATTTATATTCACTTAAATTTGAAAATACTGGCCCGATTTCGATGAAATAAGACTTGTAGTCGTACAGGACATTGAATGCAGTAATTTTAATAGAAATATTTTGATATATTGGTATTGGTTATTACTAAATTAAGAAATTGTATGTATTTTGTTACTTTGAAATAATTAATTGTGCTCATAAGTTATACATAGTATATACTAATTAAGCATGAAATTTAAAAAGCTTTGATTTTACCTGACATGTAGGTACTAATAACTATTCCACAAATTACAAGTAGATATATATTATTATACCTAAATTTGATTTTATAAAATGTAAAATTATAATTCATGAAAGAAAGATTGTTCGAAATTAAAAATATAATCCAATTCAGACGTTATGAAAACTAAAACGAAAGAAAATTGAAACTACAAAAAAAATATAACACACTTGTTTTTTCAGTCAAAGGCTCAAAGGTAGATTTTGGTTTTTCAGACACGATGTAGTCGCTTTGGATCACTTTTCAAATCGACAATAATATTTTTCTCTTTAAAATTTGTTTTGTTTTTTTTAAACAAGAAATTTGTATTTTTTTTGTATATCACGACTAGAGGGCGCGCGCGGCTTTGCCCGCTTATTAGGAGTGAATTCTAAAAAAACCACGAAACACTTGTTCAATAAAATATTTTTAAGTCTGAATTTAAATTTTTATAAAAATCGGTGGCAATTTAAAGATTTTTCCATATAAACTTTCAACCTCTTATTTGAACCCTTAGGGGGTGAATTCTTAAAAACCCTGGAACATGTGTCCAATGAAATTTTTTTAAGTGTCTGAATTTCAAATTTTATAAAAATCGGTGCAGATTAAATTTTTTTTCCATACAAACTTTCAACCCCTATTTCATACCTTTAGGGTTAAAATTTTTGAAATTCCCTTCTTAGTGGATGTCCAGAATATGAAAATAAACATCTGCCCAAGTTTCACGTTTCTACCATCAGCGGTTACGGCTCTGCGTGCGTCTTACCTCAGTCA
>DWQW01008955.1:0-13423 GCA_018249695.1 Heliconius erato demophoon
TCCGGTCATGCTGCGTTCCATCGCTCTTTGACAAGTTGCAAGCTTCTCCCTGAGAGATTTTGTCATTGCCCAAGTTTCACACCCATAAGTTAGACATGGAAGGATACAAGTGTTGAATGTCTTCCTTGTCCTAGCATTACCGATCCCCAAAAATATATATCTCATCTCATGTAGCTATTTAATTTATTCACGTAGGCTGTCATCCTGTTTCTAGTTCCTATTGTAAATGTCTTCGTCCGAGATTTTTTTGTACATTTGTTCCATTTAAGAGCTGCAGGGAATGCTAGTATTTTAATCCATGCGTCATGGATATAATTGGGCAGAGGAATTAATTTAAAAACACTTTATCTCCTGCCTCCGCCCAAACTATGGACATTACGTTGTGTTATATAAGTCTAATCAAAAAACATATTTATAGTTACTTGAAATCACCTGCATTTTGCAAGGGAGGATTTTCCACTCCGCTTGACCTTTGACAAAATAATAGCAACAGCATAGTTTAAATAAATAAATAACTGTAGGTACATGACGATATCTTATATATACAATAAACATATATTTATAATTTATAAATATTTTATAAATTATTGACATATATATAAGAGTGATGTAAATAATAGTTGTGTCTTAGTTCAACTTGTCACTGCGATGGAGGCGCTAGGGCTGATTATCATTTTGAGCTTCCTGTTCACTATAAACGCGTAAGTAATCATCATTCTTGTCATGTCTGCTTATTTGGAAATTTATACATTTTATAATACATACGTATATAATAGACTACAGTTTGCGATGCTGTCTGAGCTTAAGCCGAGCTTTGCAATGAAGTGTCACGAAAAATAAAGCCAGAAAGTCTTTTAAAAATAATTAGAGATCAATAAAAAAATTCAAGCAAAAAAATATATCAATTCACAGGTCCAATACGAATATTCGATGATGTGTCCATGAAACATTGTGTGTTTGTGTCCATATGTATATGAAGTTTTCACTTTTGCTTTTTTTGTAGCATAATAGTGCCAAATTTAACGGTTAATAAATCGTTACTTTTACCTATACCTACCTCGGATACCTTTGTCATTGGAAAGTGCTCATCATGTTGAGCAAAATTTACACTAGCGGTATCTCTATATTTTTTATAATTTTGCTGTTCTCTTAGAGTTTCTCCTTAGATGTCTTCATTTTTTCTTCTTAATCTTATTTTCTTCTATTTGATCTTAATTTTTTTTATGTTTTTCGTTAATTCTCATCACGCTGAACGATTATTTATTAAGTAGGCATTTTATTATTTCATATGGTTTAGCTGGTCTATTGTGATTCTACAGGACGTGTTCCAGCTCTTAAAATCAGTTAAGCTCTATGACCTCCCTCCTCTCAGATGTAATAGGTATAAGAACAAAGTTTTATTTAAACTCGTCCTATAAACCGTGTGATCCCGGCCTAGAATAGAATCATCCTGGTACTGGTGGTGTCGTAAGAGGCGACTAAAGTATGTGTGGTAGAGTCACGTCGCCAGCAATGGCAACATGCATGGGCAGACTCGACCGGATCATTACCACCCCCGGCATTTAAAACCGGCGTTAAGTAGTGGCTTTATGCCACTGCGTTTCGCATCAGGTAATGCCGGGCTCCGGAGCCCAACCCATCTTAAAGGCAGGCAACACACCTGTAGCTCCTCTGGTGTTGCACGGGGTCGTGGGCGGCGGTGATCACTTACCATCAGGTGACCCGCACGCTCGTTTGCCTTGTCTTTTCCATAAAAAAAAAATCGTAAATGTTCGAATCAATTCTAAATTTCAGTACGGAAAATTCAATGTGACGTCTATAATAAAAAAATAAAATCTGTATGTTACATTATAGAAATGATATTTTATCTTGGCTCTAACAGAAAAATTAGGATGAGTCGATGGAATAATTGCCAATCTAATATCATAACATTATTAGTTCAGAGGTCAAAGATAAATAATATAAGGCCGGAATGATATATCATAGTATTACTTCAACAATATAAACATTACATATGGGCTGCCTGCCAGCCGAGCTGCGGGCAAACCTTCCTACTTCCTTCCATCTTGGACTCCCAAGGAAGGAAGTAAATATTTATTAGTTATTATTTATTTTTAAATTTATATTTTTATTTCTTCGCTCTGGTGTCGAGGCAAATCGCAACACGTGATACCTTACGAATTCGGTGTAAAATGGGGAAAGGAGTGTCTTAACACTAAGTTCAATTTGCCCTGTTGTGTGCGGGATTACTCGCGGGCGTAAATTTACTCTTCCGTCACTCAATTTTTAAACAATTATTTCTTTTTAAATAATTCATCAACATATCTATTTAATACAGATCACCCGTACCTTCGTCTTATGACACCATCGTAATTGGTATAGGACCAGCAGGTGCTACAGCAGCATCGATCCTCGCCAAAGCTGGCAAGAAAGTCCTGGTTTTAGAAGCTCAGGACAGAATTGGTGGGCGAGTGAAAACAGTTCCGTTTGGAGATGGATTGGTAGAGGAAGGTGCAGAATGGTAAGATTATAAATAAGTTTTTTTTTAAAATTGAATGGATAAACATAACATACTTAAGTTAGCTTCACTCTGTATCTCAAGCGAGGTAGTCAGAGAGACGAAGCGCCAAACGCTACAGTCTCTACATATCTCTATCGCCTCGTCCATTGCCATCAACCTCTTTATACATGACCTCCTACAAAAATAAGAAAAAAACATTCTGCAACTGCAAACATGAATTAGAACATATACTAACTAATTTTCACGCTGTATCCCGCACACAGAAGGGTAGGCAGAGGGAAACTAGTGCTAAGACACACCGTTCCCCACTTTCCGGCAAGTTCCGGAGGCATTGCGTGTTGAGTAGCGGAACCCAACGCCGCGCTCGACATCAGAGCGAAGAAATGAAAATATAAATATAAATAAATATTTTATCTCCTCGAGTGGATCGAACCCACAGCCAGTCGAGTTTACAGACACACTCTGTGCCCCTGCGTCACAACTGGCCTCTACATATATATGTAATATAAAAAAATAGTAGATATATAAGAAATCTTCCGCAAGAAGAAGTCTCATTCAATTAAATTGTGTTTTATTATTTTAGTCAATAAATCCTTTATGTAGTCTATTAAAACATATATTTAAAAATCTTAGGATACATGGAACTGAAAATAGCCGAGTGTATCAAGCTGCTATAAGCAACAACATTTCAGTATGGGAACAAGATTTTAATATGAAACCATATAACTCCGATGGCACACCTGCGAATAATAGCTTAATTACCGAGTTGATGGAGTTTTGTATGAACATTGCAGACAATAAACCAGACAAGAGTGAAGGTGAAGGCGCATACATAACGAGAAGGTGATCACAGATAATAAATTAAGAAAATAATCACAAATAATAATTTAAGAAAATAATCAAATAATTCGAATCGAATTAATAGCCATTAGAAATTAATCCTTATCTGAAATATAATGAAATTAAAAAACTTTATATGAACATTATATGCAGAACCAATCATTTATAACAAGAAATCTGATAACTAATTATAATAAACTAATTTTATTTTAGTCAGTTCAAATTCCATATCTATTTAGGACTTGAAATATCTTAACTTAGAATACACAAAACTTGAAAATAATGTAAAAATATTCCCATGTTTCAGCTTAATGAATAATTTAAAAGAAAATCATCCAGATGTTCTTAAAGACGAGTATTTCATGAGCGAATTTTTGGAGCTTCAGAATATAGCGATCAGTAATGACTACGCTACAAATGACTGGAACGACTTAAATACAAAATCATCGTATATAGATTTGGATGGTGGAAAACATACAACATGGCACAGAAATGGTTATAAAACATTCTTTGAAATTCTGTTGGTGCGTTCTTTATATATTTACTTCCTTATGTAATATATTGTAATACCATGTGGTTATTAGAGGCCAGTCGTGGCGCAGCGGCACAAAGTGTGACTGTAAAACCGACTGGTTGTGGGTTCGATCCCCACTCGAGGAGATGAAATATTTATTTAAATTTATATTTCCATTTCTTCGTTCTGGTGTCGAGGCAAAGCGCGGCATTGAGTTCTGCCACTCAACACTCAATGCCTCCAGAATTCGGTAGAAAGTGGGGAACGGAGTGTCTTAACATTAGGTTCTCTCTGCCTACCCCGCTGGGTGCGGGGTACAGCGTGAAGCTTATTTATTTTTTTTTAATTTATGTGATATATTGTAATATCATGTGGCAATTATACATATTTGTATTTATTACAAACAGTTATTGCAAATCTAATGTTGTGTGAAGGTCTCTTAGATGATGCTTGTAGACAACTTATTAAATATTAAAGCTTCTTTTTTTCAGGCAGAGGGAGCCTAGTGTTAAGACTTCACTTCCCACTTTCCACCGAATTCTGGAGGCATTGCGTGTTGAGTAGAACTCAACGCCGCGGTTTGCTCCGACAGGAGAGCGAACAAAAGAAAATAATTAATATATCATTTCCTCGTGTGGATATCGAATTCACAACATATTGCGTTTACAGTCACACGCTTGTACTCTTGCAATAGTACTCAACAATAGTAAAGTCTTTTAAGATATTAATATATGTATCAAAAATATTACATTTCCTATATATACAGTTTTTTTCCTATTCTTTTTCTGATGACACTCGAAAATACTCAATTCCTCCTTTGCTTTTATTAACTGTGTATGTTTCTAATCAGTCTTCAGTTACCTTTAAAAGTGAAGGCATCCTGAAAATAAACCACTCTCCCTAATTTGGTTTGATCTCTGTCTTTATTTTTTTTAACTCAACCGTTGATAATATTAACCATTCAATCATACTACATTCTTAACCTTAAAATTATCTCTTTACAATTGCCTAACTCAATTACATTTCGTCTTCTTAAGATGTTTGCTACCAAAGTGTCATTGCTCGGTTAAAATTTTAAGTTGAGAGCTAAAATAAACTTATAAAAAGCTAAATTACATAAATAAATTTGCCCGAAATTAACTCTTAATGATTATTTCTTATCATAAATCAACAGAATACTTACAAAAATGGCCCAGGCTGGCCAACTTTAGCCATAAAACTGAACAAAGAGGTAACCCAGATAAAATGGCCGCAGAACTCCTCCGGAAGTGTGGAGGTGGTCTGTAAAGATGGCGACGTATATACAGCTAATAATGTCATAGTCACCGTCTCTCTTGGAGTTTTGAAGGAGCGGTACGTAAAGTTTTTAAAAAATACAATAATACTATTTTTACTAATAAGCATAGTACAGACACAAACGTGGCTTCACTTGCTTAAACTTATTTGTATATTATATAAAAAGGGTAATACTTTTTTCAAATAATCTTAGAAAAAATATGTACAAAATTTCATGATAATCGGTGGAGTAGTTTTGGCGTGAAAGCGCAACAAATAAACTTACATTCAAATTTATAATATTAGTATGATGTCAGAATGCTACTAGTAATGCAATGTCATATAAAAATCTCATAATGATTCTGAATAATCATTCTTTCCGGCATTCAGTATGTTTTCCTGCAACTGACTAATCCCCAGCGTTTATATAAGTCTATAACAATTTTATTTATATAATAGAATATTTTTTTTAGATATTCCGATATATTTTCCCCCTTATTGCCAAAAGACAAAATAACTGCCATCAATAAAATGACTTTCGGTCTCATTGGAAAGATTATACTATCATTCCCAGAAAAATGGTGGAATAATACGGGCTATATGTTTTATTATTTGCCTGGAGATAAAGAAAAGATTTGTGACGATACGTGGTTGGAAAAAATGCGATATGCCACTACTCCGGCTGGCTCCTCTAACACTCTCACCCTGTGGACATCTGGTGATGCCACGAAAGCGGTAAGTATATCAGAAGTCTCACAAATCTCACAAATATTCACACGTGCAATCAGATTAAAAAAATTAGTATATTAAATTAAATTAATAGATATTCAGTATTTGATATAGCTCTTTTATATATTTTATCACCAGATATCATTGCTATTTTAATTGTCTGTGTGACTTCTTTAAGATGAAAGCACACATCCAACATTACATCATTTATATTTTTTTAAAATATAATACTTCGATTTTAACAAAAGTAAGACTATTGTACATTATAGGTTGAAGCACTGCCAGAAGATGTCGTTAAGGAGAAAGCAATGAAGGTGTTACGACATTTTTTGGGTAAAGATATGACAATATCTGAACCAACGGGAATAATAAGGTAAGGTATTTGCCACTCAAATATTTAATATTTCCTTACCTCGACACCAGATTTCAGAATTCGGTGGAAAGTGGAGAGTCTTCTCACCAGGTCTTCTAGTCCTAGTATCTTAACGGTAGGTTCCATCTGCGTACCCTTCATGGAGATTCCGCGTAAAGCTGAAAAAAGGAGAAAAAAAACTTTTTAAAATTACTAAACTAGTCACATTTGCAAGAATATATAATACTTAATAATATTTACTTACGAATGAGATTATTTTTCAGATCGACGTGGTTCACGAATCCGTTCACTCGCGGTACATATTCATATGACGGATTAGCGGCGCAAGAGTATCCCAACGCCAGAGCAACGCTCGGGGAACCCCTCCTTGACGTCGCGGGGAATCCCAAAGTGTTATTTGCAGGAGAAGCAACAGATGTCACACATTTTGCAACTGTTCATGGAGCTAGTGACTCTGGTTATAGAGAGGCTATGAGATTATTGAATGTCAATAAATAAAAGCAATAAGAATATTTTTATTAAAGCCCAGTAAAATGATATTTGTGTATACATTTTATTATTTTGCCTACATGTTACTTACTACGAAAAAGTAAATTTTGTTGTTGTATTACTTCATATATCTATTGGTAAACTCAAAATCTACTCGACCAATTAATTCAATTTATTCAAATGCAAAATCTATTTCGTCTTTATATATCAGGAAGAACCATAGGCTATTTTTTAATTTAAGAAATCAATTTATTAATGATAAAAATATCGGTAAGCTTAAATAAGGTATAAATTTGCCTCTAGACATGTTTTCTTCACATGCTCTGCAATTAACTGTTGGTCCTACATTAAACACACTAAAATTGTTACAAGAGACAAAATTGTTACAACCTGTCGCGATTGCAGCCATACTTTGTGCCACTACGCCACGACTGACCGCAACCTGTAGATTTTTCATAGAAACAAATCATTATAAACTTATTATTATTTGTAGTTATATATTATTTGTAGTTCATTTCATATAAAATAAATGCATATGAACGCAAACTTAAGTTTGTTATCTTTATTCGCCGCATAATCACAATTTATAAGGTATTTCAATCACAATCCTTAAATTAGTATAAAATCCCTCGGTGGGCAAGTCCTACTCGCGCTTGGCTGTTTTTTTTCTTAAACACACCTCAATAAGCAATCGTATATTTCAAGCGGGAGTAGCTGCTCGGAGGCCGCTAGTACATTAATATTATATATATGTGACGATGTCTAAATAAGTATACAATAATATATGTTACATATATATAAAAGATATATTATTATATACTTATTTAGACAATAATATATGTTATATTTATATAATGCCCATATAAGAGTCTTGTAGATAGTTATTTTTAGTTTAGTTCACCTTGTCATCGCGATGGGGACGATAGGGCAGATTATAATTCTCAGTTTCCTAGTCTCAGTGCACGCGTGAGTCTCTGTTTTTTTATATAATCTTTATTTTAGAAAATATACTTGTAGCGTTGAGCTCCGCCACTCAACAATATCGCCTCGAGAACGGAAGTGTCTAATGGAGAAAGAATGGAGTGTCTTAACACTACGTTCCATCTGCCTACTCTGCTGTGTGCGGGATACAGCGTGAAGCTAATTTTAATTTATGTTATGTACAAAATATATATAATTATATTTAAAAAAAAACTCCATTGATAGCAATAATTAATTACCTAAGTGTCATAAGTTTGAAGTAAAATCATAATGCTATTAGGTCAGAGGTAAATAACACAAGGCTGAAGTATTACTTAAACAATATGTACAGTCCAGTTTAGATGTATTCATATTATTATTGTTATGCAATTACAGATTATAATCCCTCTAGGGGACACAATATTTATATTTTAAATTTAATGTCATTTGATTGCACACATGCAGGTAGCTTGTATTTTTAATGATAAAATTGTAATATTAAAAAAGGAACTGTTAATATTTTTGCCGGTTCTTCTCAACAGAAATGCCTTCCGTAACAGAGAAACCGATATACAGTTTCTCAACAGATCTGCCACCACAGAGAGTACTAACTAACACAGGATACCAATTATGTCAACTTACAGAAGAGTTTTTTGCGATCATGTCATATTTTAAGATTTAAATAAATTCAGTAAAATCATACAATATTATTTGCAAAAACTCCCTCTTACCCTTTAGATTTTAACATTTCTATATAAAATAGATCACCCGTACCTTCATCGTACGACACCATAGTAGTTGGTATAGGACCAGCAGGCGCTACAGCAGCCTCCACACTCTCTAAGGCTGGTAAGAGAGTTCTAGTATTAGAAGCTCAGGACAGAATTGGTGGGCGAGTGAAAACAGTTTCATTTGGAGATGGATTGGTAGAGGAAGGTGCAGAATGGTAAGCGATTAACAAAAATATTATATAATTTTTGGACTCATACATACGAGTACTATAATAAGCAAAGATCCTAAATGTATTTTATAAAACATATGATATATATATTTTTAGGATACATGGAACCGTGAATAGCCGAGTATATCAAGCTGCTGTAAATAATAACATCTCAGTATGGGAACAAGATATTAATATGCATGTATATAATTCAGATGGCAGCCCAGGAAACGGTAGCTTTATTAATGAGTTGTGGGAATTTTGTGAAGGCGTCGACAACAAGAAGCCAGACGAAAGCGAGGGTGAAGGCACTTATATAACAAGGAGGTGATTACGAGCTTAGTACGTTAAGTATTTATTAAAAAAAAATACTTAGCCAAGCAGCAATATGTATTAATTAACAATATTCACAGGTTTAAAAATTCAAATATTTTTTGGGGTTTATGATTTTCTATGATTATATCATTTTCAGTTTGATGAACCACTTGAAAAAAAATTATCCTGATGTATTGAAAGATGAGTATTTTATAAATGAATTTTTGGAGATACTGAATGTAGCTATCACTAACGATTATGCAGTAAATGATTGGAACGATTTAAATGCAAAAACATCGTATTTAGGCTTGGGTGGAGATGAACACACTACGTGGCATAGATATGGTTATAAAACATTCTTTGACATTCTATTGGTAAGTTTTATTTTGACTTGGATTTTTTTTCTCTAATAAAATCAGCTTTACGCTGTATCCCGCTCCCAGCAGGGTAGACAGAAACAACGCTACGCCGTTCCCCACTATCCACTTCAACTCAACGCCGCGCCGCGCTTTGGCCAGTCGCGTTACAGTTACACTTTGTGCCCCTGCGCCACGTCTTTGTTCTCTTTCCTCTAATCTTATTAAATATTTAAAAAAAGAAGTGAAACTGGTGACCACGATCTTCTGAAAATCTAATCCCAATGAACAAGTATTTCTTAAAACTTTTATTAAAATTGTATTACGTGTTATTCTACTTTATGATTTATTTAATAAGTCATAAATAATAATAATAATAATAATTACTGGCACACATATATATAACATGGTAATAATAATGTGGCACAACAACGTAATATAAAATATCAGCTAACAAAGGAAGAAAAAAACAAATATTAGTTCTACATTTTCTAAAATATAAATATTTTTTTATGACTTATCCAAAGACCTAAACAGAAAAGCAAAAAATTTTTTTAGCTATAATTAATTATATTAATTTAGTAGCACTACCTAAATATCTCAATTCTGAATGTCGCACGGCATGCGGCAGAAAATTCAACACAAACAGAGTTTTTAGGTACACTTAAACAAACTATTGGCACTAGCGATATAAATAGACGACATTAAGAAAGTTATGAAATAAAATAATTTAATGGAAATGACAAATTATTCTATCGAAATTTGACTGACTCGGGCCCCTAGTAGCAATATAGAGAATAATATTGTTGATTGAAGAATAAAACCAATATTTAGATAAACATAAAACTGAAATCCAATTTGAAACTGTTGGTATAGAAATTATTAGAATCTCCTATTACAAAATATCACAAGTGGATAGTTACAGGAACCGATAAAATTCACAATTGGTTTAAAAAACTTACTTGTGTACTTAAACATTTACTTTTTCATATAAATAATTTCATAAAATCACCAAGCACATTACCATCATTTGTGTTATAACAGATAAGCCCACTAAATATCGTTCAATAACATATGATATGAGTTTGTAAATTGTTTGTCTACAAACCATATCTTCATATATCAAAATTATATCTTCATATATTACATATCTTTTTTATAAGCACCATTGATAGCAACAATATATTAACAAAATAGCAAAAAGGTTCAATTATATCTCAGTATACACTAAAATAGATATACGAATATACACATTCGATTGGATACCACACACCTGGCTAATGTATATTTTACAAAGTACACCATATAGGAAGTAAATTTTCTTTTATTTGTTTTAGTTTTTTATAGAGCAGTTATAACTGTGGTTAAATTTAAAGTGGTGATGACAAAAACACTCTGTATAATCATAGGTATTTTTATATACACATACATGAATACGTACATAGAAATCTATACATACATGCAAACATACATACCATATAGATATAGATACAAATATACACTTATTATCATAAAATAAATCAAATAAATCAGCTTCACACTGTATCCCGCATACAGCTGGGTACGCAGAGGGAACCTAGTTTTAAGACACTCCGTTCCCCACCTTCTGCCGAATTCTGGAGGCATTGCGTGTTGCGTGGCAGGACTCAATGCCGCGCTTTGTGCCTTCACACCAGGGCGAAATATAAATTTAAGTAAATATTTCATGTCCTCGAGTGGGGATCGAACCCACAACCAGTCGAGTTTACAGTCACACTTTGTGCCACTGCGCCACGACTGGCCTCTTATTATCATCTTGGTCGTTTATACATTTAATTAGAGATAGGCTCTTTAAGGCGATGCTTAAGTATTCCAATCGACTGGGATCGTCTTACTTCAAGACGATCCATAGCTTCACTGTATTAACAATGAAAGAATCACTGTCAATACTATTTCGTTCGGTATAAAGGAATTTATGAATTACGTTTAAAATAGGCCTGATACTAATTTTCACATTACGTCACATTCAAAAATTGTAATGTCTGGATCAGATCAATAAGTAGGTTAGCTAGATTGCTTTATAACTATCCCTGAAATTGAAATTTTAGTGAGCCTTGTCTTGCTTTTAAGTTATAAGATCCATAAAGTTTTGATGTAGTGGCTTAATGTCTAAAATAAAGTAAATATTAGATAAATTCCTCTCTTTCTTTATGAATACTTATTACTTACAATTCAATGCAATGCATGATATTATGATAGAATATCAAAAGAAAAAAAAATCTTATCAACAGAATACATACAACAACGGTCCAGGCTGGCCGACGTTAGATATAAAACTAAACAAAGAAGTAGTTGCAATAAAATGGCTGCAGAACTCCACCGAAAGTGTAGAAGTAGTCTGTAAGGACGGCGATGTGTATACAGCTAATAATGTTATTTTAACCGTATCTCTTGGAGTCTTGAAGGAAAGGTACGTTGTAGTTGTAATAAAAGAATTACTGATTTGCTTGTTTTCTTTTAGCACTTGAACATAATGATATTTATAATGTCAAGTACTGGTAAAAATATTCCTGCATGCTTCCCCACTTACCACGGAATACTAGAGGCATTGCGTGTAAATATTTTATTCTCCCGAGTGGAAATTGAACCCACAACCGTCGGGTTTACAGTTGCACGCCTGTTCCCCTGCGCCACTATGACCTAAGATTACCATTCACTTAAAAAATCTTATTACATATTTTTATGCAAAACTCTTATTATTATTATTTTTAGGTATTCCAACCTATTTTCACCATCACTGCCAGAAGACAAAATAAATGTCATCAATAAAATGACTTTCGGTCTCATTGGAAAGATTATACTATCTTTCTCAGAGAAATGGTGGAATGATAGTGGCTACTTATTCTATTATTTGCCTGGTGATAAAGAAAAGTTTGTTAATGATACGTGGTTGACTAAAATACGAGATGTTTCTACTCCAGCTGGTTCCTCTAACACACTCACCCTGTGGACAGCTGGTGATGTTACTAAAATGGTAAGAATCTTAATTATATCTATACATACAATTCAGCGATCTAGTGTCACGATATAATTTTTTTACTTCATCATCTGTTGTTATGCTATTCTATGCTATGCTGAGCTTTGTTAAGTTATGTTATAAGATTACGTTCACATAGGTTAATTTAGTAACGAATGTAATTATTTTTTTGAAGTGACACTAAAGACTGTTTTAAACCCTTTATTCTTTAATAAACGGTTATTTCTGAATTACAAATAATTTAAGTTTAACGACATTATACATTTTTTACATTCTAGGTTGAATCATTACCAGAGGAGGTTGTTAAAAATAAAGCAATGAAGCTGCTGCGTAATTTTTTGGGCAAAGATATGACAATATCTGAACCAATAGGAATAATACGGTAATTTATTCATTTTATATTACTAAATAATTATGGATTAAGTGAGGCCAGTCGTGGCGTAGCGGCACGAGGTGTGACTGTAAAAACCGACTGGTTGTGGGTTCGATCCCCACTCGAGGAGATGAAATATTTACTTCAATTTATACTTATATACTTCGAGGCAAAACGCGGCATTGAATTCTGCCACTCAACACGCAATGCCTCCAGAATTCGGCAGAAAGTGGAGAACGGAGTGTCTTAACACTAGGTTCCCTTTGCTTACCCTGCTGTGTGCGGGATACAGCGTGAAGCTGAAGATAATATAAATATATTATTTTTCAGATCCACGTGGTTTACAAATCCATTCACACGCGGTACATATTCATACGATGGTTTAGCGATGCAAGAGTATCCGAACGCGAGAGCAACACTTGGGGAACCCCTTATTGACGTCGCGGGGAATCTCAAAGTGTTATTTGCAGGAGAAGCTACAGACGTCACACACTTTGCAACTGTTCATGGAGCTAGTGACTCTGGCTATAGAGAAGCTATGAGAATATTGAACTCTAATAAAGTTTGATTTATGTGCATATACATATGTACATATTATAATAAAATAATAAAACTCACATTATCTTATGAACTCCTCCAATGTATTTCTTCACCAGCGGTACTATATCTAGCCTCGATGCCGTTTCGGGAATTAGCCCCTCCAATACGATGTGTATCGCTTT
>DWQW01008956.1:0-13420 GCA_018249695.1 Heliconius erato demophoon
ATATAGAGAGTTTTTATATATATAAAATTTTTTTATATATATATATATATATATATATATATATATATATATATATATATATATATATATATATATATATATATATATATATATATATATATATATATATATATACATATATATATGTATATAACCGTTCCATTATCGGAATTAAGACGAAACGTTTGGATCCATTTACTCGCAACGTTTGATATCAACGGAAGCTTTATTCTAATGCTTATTGAATGGAAAAAAAAGCTTGAAATCCTTTCCTTTGATTTCTACGATCTCGATCACATTAAATTTAATATTTTAGCTATATTCCTAATATTTTAGCTTACGGTGTGGAATCTTTATGTTATTATATCAGATATTAGTTGTGGCCTGGCCTGGGCTTGTGACGTCGCGCATCGTGGTGTAACGTAAGACGTGCCTGACAGTAAACAATCGTTATTGATTCGTATCCCACTCTAAGAATGTATTTTTTTGTACACGCAAAGGTTGTGGATTGGATTCCTAATGTCTCGAACGTCTTAATATTAAGTTCCCTCTGGCTATGCAAGATACAACGTGAAACCATTTTACAGTGTAAAACTGGAAAAATAGCTCGTAAGATTTTAACTGACCAACATCTATGTATGTGATAAGACCATTACCCTCTTTTCCGTCGCGCAATGTACATACTTATGAACATCAAAATTAATAAGTAATAAATATATAACAAAATTTCTTGGTTGAAAGAAAATATAGAACAAAGCTTAACATAATTCGTTGTGGCAGCCTCTGAAGGCGGGGTTTAACTCTTATAAATCCGATTTCGGAGATAAAAGATAAAAATGTAATGATTTCATATAAAATTCAAAGAAGAGGCATGTGATGTTGTATGATTTGCAATTTAGATTAGGTAAGTTGTATAATTGTATGTAATGGAATATGTTATATTAAGTGGAGGTTTTTTTGGATTATTTGCATGTTCTTTTATTTCAAACAAATAATAACTTTACGCTATTCCAGCATAAAGCAGGGTAGGCAGTGGGAATGCCAATTTTTCACCACTGTCCCCTCAATTTTTGAGATATTGCGTGTTGTGTAGTGGAACTTAACCCTGTGCTTTGTACATTAAAAATAAACATTTACTTTTTATAACATTTTAATGTAATTCAAAGATCCTCGGATACAAAATAGTCTTAAACCGAAGTAGTTTAACTTTCTAATGGTATTCTCCAATTTCCCTTCATCGGAGCGACGATAATTCGACGCTGACTCAATTATTGAGTTCTAATTTAGTGATCAATATAAAGTCGGTTCTAAGTTATTATTTTAGTATGATTGGTAACATAAATTTCGTTGCCCTTTAAATTTTCTCCTTTGACTTTACAATATTTTAGCTGTTTAGTTATTTTACACTAGATTTATCTAAAATTTAAAAAAAAAACGTCATATAACATGTAGCATGTTTGACGAAACGGTAAGCAAATTGTATTAATGCAGAGAATATTATACGATACTAGTTTTTTTGCGGCTTCGCCGGCGTGTATGCCAATAATTAAGAGTTTTGTATGACACATTTAAAGTACAAACCACCACGAGTACACTGAGTAACATGAAACTTATTAAAGTGATGAAATACTGTAACTTACTAGCCTTCCTCTATTATTTCATCATATATGATACTAGAGGGCGCGCGCGGCTTCGCCCGCTTATTAGGAGTGAATTCTAAAAAAAACCACGAAATACGTGTTCAATAAAATATTTTTAACAGTTTTTTTATAAAAATCGGTGGCAATTTAAAGATTTTTCCATATAAACTTTCAACCCCATATTTGAACCCTTAGGGGGTGAATTCTTAAAAACCATGAAACACGTGTTCAATAAAATATTTTTAAGAGTCTGGATTTAAAATTTTATAAGAATAGGTGCCAATTTAAAAAAAATCCATACAAACTTTCAACTCCTATTTCATCCTTTTAGGGTAAAAATTTTTCAAAATTCCTTCTTAGTGGATGTCCTGAATATGAAAATAAACATCTGCCCAAATTTCACGTTTCTACCATCAGCGGTTACGGCTCTGCGTGCGTCTTACCTCAGTCAGTCAGCACAAGTCCTTTTATATATATATAGATTAAGACAGTAATGTTAAGACACTCCAATACCCACTTCTGGAGGCATTGCGTGTTGAGTGGCGGGACTCAACGCCGCGCTTTCCCCTCGACACCAGAGCGAAGAAATGAAAATATAAATGTAAATAAATATTTAATCTCCTCGAGTGGGGATCGAACCCACAACCAGTCGATTTACAGGCACACTTTGTGCCCCTGCGCCATGAAGATACGATAAGACTAAATAATTATTTACTATTCGTCATTGAGTATGTCACATATAGGTATTTGAGCGATATTAAAAATAATAAAATACATCGAATACAAACATACAGAATTCAACGCCGCACTTAGATAGGCAACCTGAGCGGAGAAATTCAAATAATTTAAATATATAATTATATATTTTTTGATGTCAAGTATAATTGCTGTTGAGATATTTGTTTTTTACTTTTTGATAATTTTTTTGGTAGACTTTTCATATAAAAATATATAAATTACCTCCACATTCATATTCGCGCTAAACCAGTTAAAAATTATAAATATAAAATGAAATGTTCTGTATACTGTACGCAATTAGACTTTTTCCAGTGCCTGTTATTCACCAATTAAAATTAGAACGTCAGCATTGTCAATTCTATAGAAAGCTTAGTTAAAGCAAATAGTTAGTTAACATTTATAGTTTTTATTTATTCCAATAGATTTTTATCACAGTGTTATCACAAAGTATCTGGCTCCACAGGAAATAGTCGTGAGTTCGATTCTCTTAAATATTTTTTTCTTCTTCGTCCTGGAAAAAATACCGTTAGATTTTAAAACGTTACATTTTAAGATTCAATACATGTTATATCCATCAACTAGATAGTCCACTTACCTATAAGCAAAAGCCGAAATATTTTTTGCAGCTTCATGCTGTACCTTACATATGTCAGGGTAAGCATAAAGAACTAGGTTGTCTTCCACTCTTCTCCCAACTTTTGAGGCATGCGTGTTGAATAGCAAGAAATAAATCTCCCTCATTTCCCTATGTTGGTTTTGAACCCACAACGACGCGTTTATAATCAGACGCCGTGCTACTGCGACAATAGCCTTAGCCTACGGCCTAATATTGTATAGAAAAATGATCAAAATAGGCCTTTACCTAAAAATTCCCAAGATCAAGAATCCATTCAATAAATCTACCTTCACTATACGTGTCCTACAATTTCGTTAAGAGTTTCCTCGAGAGAAATTCTCTACGAACAACGTGATAAATTACAATTTGAACGTTCTACTCTTTAGAATTCAAAGGCTTCTTATATTGAGATCTATCTATCTATATACGAGATTTTAGTTGCTTCTTCATAATACACTACACATCAGTAGATCCCAAATGCATACTTAGCCTATTGAAATCATTAAATACCTAATTTTTTTTCATATCGTTATATAGAAAGACAGAAAGTTTTTGCTGTATAGATATTGTTTTTTATAAGAATAGAAAATTAAAATGGTTAAATATATAAAAAACCTGTAGTATAAAGTAATATGAATTTTGCTTGTATCAATAGGTAAACTAAATAGTATGACGTAAGATCTATGAAGCACATTACTCAAAAAGATCGATTGAAACTCTTATAGGATAGAAATCTTTAGTTTAATAAGTAATTTTACACTTTTTTTTCCAGCTTCACGCAATATCCAGCAAACAGAAGGATAGGCAGAGGGAACCTAATGATAAGACACTAAGTTTCCCATTTTCCGCGAATTTTGCATTGCGCACTCAGCGCACGCAGCTCAACTCAAAAAGCTCACTCAACACAGTGCATTTTGCATCGAGACCAGAGGGAAAAAATAAAAATATAAATTATAATGGATATCATAATTTTCTCGAGTGGTGATCGAGCCCACAACCTGTCACATTTACAGTCACACTTTATACATTTTTGTGTTTTATTAAGAGAACTAGCGGCTCGCCCACGGCTTCGCCCGCTTAAAATACATGATTATTGATTTAATAAGCAGAATTGATTGACAACTATAATGACCTCTAATATGTTTTTTTTATGACATTATCGTCAAAGTATTTTTGATTGATTTAAATAAAAAAATACGACCATTGTTGATATTTGATATTTATAAAATTTACATAAAGCTAATTATTTATTACACGTATATATTTTTGTAACTTTACTCTGTTAAATGCGCTGATGTCAGTGAATAATTTATTTTACTCATTCAGAAGCAGCCTTAAATGTTAAATTATTGATTTGAAGGATTCATAATATTCTTTGTAAAATAACTGTAATAATGGCATATTAACTCCTGTACAGTTTTTAAATTAGTTACATATATTATATGAACGAAGCAACCAAAAAATCTTTGACTTGATCCTTGATATTTCTTTCAAGATCGTTCTTTATGTGTTCAATTAATTACGACTTCTTTCAAATGACGATAACTTTTTTTTTAATGAACCGATTTTGATGAACTAAACTTTAGTAGTTAAGTTGAGTTAAAACAAAGCAATTGGTGAAAAGTAAAATTTTCAAGTAAATCGGTTCAGTACTTTCAGAGAAAAATGTGGTCAAAAATATGTCGACAGACAGACAGACAGACAGACAGACAAGAAATTCAAAAAACATCTTTTTGCTTTCTATTATTCTTTTTAAGTGTCCCTCTATCTGAAATGGATGGTCAAAACTACTAAATGTACAGACAAAATATTTTTACTGTCTTATTATATATAGAGATAATGTTTAAATAAAAATATTAATTATTATTAATCACTATATTTTATATCAAATAGAAAAAAATCATCCGAGATCCAAAGCATTTATTTTTTAAATTTTAAAGTAGCAACTCTAGCCAACATTCAGAACTGCCCTTAAGTTTTATTCGTTAGACGGTTATACCCTAGAGAAGTTTTTTACGACGTCGATAACGAGTGCGTTGGGAGTAGAGACAGTTAGGTTACTTAATTACTCATCTTTTACGTCAGTCTATCAAGTGGAGTAATAAAACTGGAAATTATTGGCAGACCAACTGGGAGCCCGGAATTTTCATTTAGATATGTAACTTTTTATTATAATACAACGTAAATTTCTAGGAATATTACATTATGTATATTCCTATGTTTGTGAGTTGGGTTTCCTTACTCTGATAACAAGACAGAGCGCGGCGTTGAGTTCCGTCACTCAATACACAATGTCTTGAAATTGAGCAGATAAGGTCTAACTGTGTAAATTGTTCCATCTGCCTAACCTGATATATAGGAAAAAACGTGAGGCCGTTTTAAGCTTTGTTTTGGCTTAGTAAAGAACTGTGAGATAAAAGACCGATAGGTTCTTTCTTAGTTCGTTAAATGTGAGAGGAGGACTTTTAATTTGTTTCCGTTATACGCTGTAACCCGCACATAGCAGAGTAGGCAGAGAGAACCTGACCAAGACCAAACCCACACTTTACTCGTATTGAGTAGCAGAAATCAACGCCGCGTTGTACCTTGACACCAGAGCGAAGAAATATTAAAATATTAAATATTTCATGCTCTCGAGTGGGAATCGAACGCACAACCTGTAACGTATACAGTCACACACTTTTGCCCCTGTGCCACGATTAGACTTTTAATTAGGTCTCATAAATGTTTATTTGTAGAAGACTCAAGTACTACAACATACGAAGTCTCTATTAACAAAAAAAATGATAACAAATAAGGAAATAGAATTGGTGAAATCCATTCGACCGTTTAAATTTTCATACTAATATATACTTTTCATAATAATACGGATATTTACTTTACTCCAATTTGACTAATCGAGCCTAAACTTTATACGGCGTAACATAATATTACTGTTAAAAGTTTTTACAACTTTTAATATTATTGCTTCTCGTTTTGCGAACTTTATAATACTTTTGTTGCTTAACGTAAGTCTCAATTTCACGTTCAAATTTTGAGATATTTTATCGATTCGCGCAACTTAACACCGCGATTTGTTCTACCAGAGCGAATACAGTAATAAAATATAATCATTCCCCAAGTAAAGGTCAACCTCTTTTTATGTATGTAGCAGGGAAGTAGGTTCTCTTATTTGCCTACCTTACTAAATGCGGAAGATTCATAAATAAAAAAATCACTGTGTTACTAATACTAAACATATTGTTCACTTATTTTAATTTACATATTTTTACTTATTTTACCATTCCTTATGTTGCTATAAATAACAATTATCTTATTCATATATTTATTTATTTAGTTTACATATAATGTGACTATCATTATGCATATTTAGATTTAATGTAAAAGATATTTTTTTATTTGACGACTTATATATTATGCAAGAAGTAATTAATTAGTAAATAGTCTGCTCCTATATATATTGTATATACATACAAAGCTTTTATATAAAATCAATGAGCCTTAGCAGGATTATTTAGAGTCTGATAATTGTCTACATTACTTAAGCTCTAGAGCAGCTTAATTAACACGTCTAATAGAATAAAAGGTGACCATGAGGGACCCCAACGCAACAGTGTCTAACTGTAACTATTAGCGCGGCAGTTGTGGGTTCGATTCCTATTTGGAGGATTTAATTATTTTCAATTCTTCGCTATAGTAACAAGACAAAGCCCGGCGCTAGTTTTTACTATTCAACACGCAATGCTTAAAAAAATGCCGAAAAGTATATGCGGCGTAAAGCATTTTTTAAGAAATTCATTAAAAAATGCCGTAATATCTTTTAGCTTCATGCTGTATTCCGCACATAGCAGGATGAGGAGAGGGAACCTGGGAACGTAGTGTTAAGACACTTCCGCTGCCCACTTTACGCCGAATTCTGGAGACATTGTGTTTTCAGTGAACTAAACAAATATTAAATATTTCATTTCCTTGAGTAGCAAGCGAGCCCACAACCTGTCGCGTTTACAGTCACCCGCTTATGCTTTGCATTTTTTCTTTGTTTGTGAGTATTTTTTATGAAAAAAATATAGAATTGAACCATCCATTTTTTCCTTTGTCATTTAAAAGAAAAACAAACTCATATTTTAGTATATAAATATACTTTTGCTTCATTTAAAGTTAGCAACTATCGATCATTATCCACTCCCACTTGTTCTAAGAACATTTCAATTCACATAAGTGTAATAAGGAATAGAAAAAAGTTATTTGTACAAAAGTTATCCCTCCAAACGAATTCAGGCCGGCGGAGGGTCCGTGAGATCATTACATAACGTTATATTTTATAACTACTTTGTTTTGTAATGCTGATGGAATTTTTTAGTTCTTTTTGTTATTTTTTCGGTTATTTATTTTTATTGTTTATGTTATTTTACTATTAAATGTATTTTATAAATATATGAAGATGTTTTTCTTTTGAGCTATTTTTTACTTTTTTATATGTGAAAATTTAGTGTAGCTACTAATATAAATTAATATATAAACTGTTGTATGTCCAAATAAATTAATAAATAATAAAACTAGGTATGTGTAATTTTAGTAAATGAAATGTCTTAATACTATGTTCTTTCTCTCATCTCACGTAATCACGTAATAAAATATATGTTTATATTTAATTTATACCGTAATTATAAAAATAGTTGATGGTATTATTATAAAACGACTGGTTGTTTTTAAATCATAATTGGTCTAATGCAGTTTTTTACTACACAATAATAATAAAGTAACATAATTAAAGTAAAATAATTATATCATAATAAGTTATATATTTTTTTTGATTATAAAAATATTGTTTTTGTAAAATTATCATAAAACTCAATTATAATACAAAAATATTATAACACATATTTTTTATAACTAACAAAATAAATAAAAAACTCAATCACAAAATAAATTGATCAAACATGAATAAATAAAATAAAATATTGTTATTACATTTCCTTGTATACCAGAGTTAAAATAAATAATAATTTAATTATATACAACAAAATAAAACACAAAACTAATAACATTTTAAACAAAAAAAGACATAATTATCCAAAAAAAAAAGTTATTCCCAGTTACTTCCAAACTTACCCACTGAATCCGAACATTTGAACAACACTGAAATTCCCAAAATAACAACTTGTAAGTTACACATCACTACACTATGTCACAGTGAGACACTGACATTATATTATTAAATAGTTCGCGATTTAATAAGTATTTTAGTTAGCGAGTAATGTGCTCTGGCGGCGTCTCATTCACTACTGTAGGAGCAAGTTGAAATGCGAGGAGGACGTGGGCGCGCGTGCGCGGTGTGGGGTTCCTTATGATTATGTTTTTAGTGTTGTTTTTAGTTGTAATTGTTGTTGTGTTGGTATTTGTGGTTGTTGTGTACGTTTTTTTGTCGTGTAATTTTAGATAGGTTTATGTAAGTGTGATGTTGTTTTATAGGGTTCCATAACTCAAAACGTAAAAACCTTACCGTTAAAGGATAGCTTTGTAGGCAAGCAAACTTATCTCGGGATCGCCTGGTATCAATCTGAAATAAATCTACAGATCCTACATGCGCAAAAAAAAAGCAAATTTCTAATTCAACGCAATCAAAAGATGCGGGCATTTATGCATAATTTTTTCTGTATTTTGTGTGAAATTCGCTGCGGAATGACAACCTATAGAGTCCTCAGTCAGAAGAACAAAGACAAAGCAAGTCAGAATTTAAAATACAAATAAAATAAGAAATTCGAAAAGATTAATTTTATAAATATTTCATAAAGAACATTGTATATGTTTTTTATCTTATTAATGTATTTCATTCCACACAAAATGAGCACGCCCACAAGCATAAGTTTGTCAACTTTTATATGTTGTACGTCCCGTTGATCTACAATCCTGAAATTGGTATGTAACGCTCGGTGAGCGAGTCCGACTGGTATTTGATCGGTTTTTCTGCTGCTTCAATTTTTTTCTTGGTAGCAGGGATGTTTGTGAACTTAGCAGAGCATTGTCTAGCAGATCAAAAATAAAATAGAGTTCCCTTCGCATGCAGCTGAGTTCTATAGTTCCTATTAGATTTTTAAAATAGTTTTTACTAAAAAAAAATAATCTGCCAGGGGAAGTTAGCAAACCATTTTTTCAAATAAGTTTCTTTTGGTGAAAAATACCAGTATTTTAAGAACCTATCAGGAACTATGGAACTCAGGTGCATGCAAAGAGAACTCTATTATATTTTTGATCTGCTGGACAATACTATGCTAATTTTACAGACATGTAGCAGGGTAGGCAGAGAAGTTTCAACATGATGACACGTGATGGTTTAAATAGGAGCTGAAGGCGGAGAACGGAGTGTCTTGACTCTAAGTTCTACTGAGCTACATGCCGGATACAGAGTGAAGCAAATATAGAATATTTATTTTATTTGCTTTAAAAGTGCTATTAAAGCACTTCAAACAAGCAAACGTTCAATTCAGGAAATAAATTTGGTTTCGTAGTCTTACATAACAATGGCGACATTACTATTTATTACGGCATTATATAGACTAAACATTGAAACATTAAATAAATAAGACAATTAGAATTATGAATTCTTAATAAGATCTCTGAAACAATATACGAAAGTAAATCACGCCAAAACATCATTTAAATTAAATCATAATCATGAAATGTAATTTACCAAAATATCATTCATTTTGGTACCAGTTACCAAAAGCCACCTTAATTTGTTCTGTTTCAATCTTACTTTGTCCAAAAGTTTCTATTTTAACAAAATATACAATTTTCTTCTTCGGTTTAACCCTGTTTCCCGCATAGCCGGGAAGTCAAAGTTGACCTTAAGGTAAAGACACTGTTTCTTAGTTCTCGATCGGTTCTCGAGACATTGCGTATTGGGTGGCGGAATTCAACGCCGCTTTTTTACCACAGCGTAAAAATTAAAAATATTTAAAACTCGTAATCATTTCCCCGAGTGGGAATCGAATATACCACCAAGGCTTTCAAAGTCAGACGCCGAATCACGACGGCCTAACCTACATACATATGTGAACAATATATTTTGAAAAAATTGTCAAAATATCAGGCCAAATCAAAATTTATGGGTAACATAAATCTTTTTAGAGTAATTTATTGAATTTATTTGTTTAATTTTTTTGCGCGTGTTATAAAACGTTTTTTATTTATTACACTACAACTATATGGGATGGCTGTTACTGGTATAATTGGACGAATACATCAGATGCCTTGCCTTAATGGGCTCAAAAGCTAAAAGTTTTTTTTTTTACTTTCAACCATCATTTATATGAGAGTATATAGTATAGATATTAAAGATAAATATAATAGATAAAAAACTCTAGAATTAAGACACTCCGTAAATTAGAACTATATTTTATAGTCTGATATCTTTTGCATCATGAGGAGTGCGCAAGAGAATGAGAGAGATGAGTCACCATCCCCAGCCCCACAGTTTTTTATTAGTGTTCCCTGATTCATTTGTGACCGTCAGGGCGCAGTGGGAGGGAATGTGAAGCTGTTTTTTTGTAGTTTAAGTATTATATTAGGTACTAGCGGCACCCGTGCGGTATCGCCCGCTTGAAATTTACGAATATTTTTTTAAGTGAATTTATGAAAAAACCGGCCAAGCGCAAGTAGAATTCGCCCACCGAGGTTTCTGTATCAATTTCATGATTGTGATTCGGAAATACTTTATAGGTGCGGAGATTAAAATTAGCAAACTTAAGATTGCGGATATATGCTCTTATATTGTATGAAATTAACTACAAATATAAGTTTGTAATGATTCTTACAATGAAATATGTATATTTTTTTTTTCGTTTTTTTTTATTTGTATTGTAAGATCTTACTTCAGCCTAAATTCCATAACACGGGAAGTGCATTATAAATTTTGATTGCGCGGTGAATTTCATAGCAAAATGAAGAAAAGACATCAATTCTTATATCTTTTGATTGTATTATATTAGAAGCTTAATGTCTGTGCTCCAAGGAACTATAAGCCAGAATATCTCATACTAATTTCAAATTGATACCTTAACGCAATCTCCAGTAAAATAGTCTTTACAAATGTACAAACGGGCAACAAAGTGATCCTATAAGGGTTCCGTTGTTTTCCTTTTGACTTACAAAACCCTAAGAATGTAATAACTATTTTAGTTTGATTATGCATTAAATAAATCGAAATTTAAGTGTTTTTTGAATTAATTTGATTATAAAAAAATCAGCTTCACGCTGTATCCCGCACACAGCAGGGTAAGCAAGGGAACCTAGTGTAGTGAACACTCCGTTCTCCACTTTCTGCCGAATTCTGGAGGCATTGCGTATTGAGTGGCAGAACTCAACGCCGCGCTTAACCTCGACACCAGAGCGAAGAAACGGAAATATACATTTAACGGAACGGAACGGAAATATACATTTTACGCCACGACTGGCCTCGTCTGGCCTAATTTGATTATGGTTTTTTTTATTTTTTTTGTTATTTTACATCTGTCGAGGTTAAAGTAACTACGCGCAAATTGTAAACGTAGTTTTTTCTACATAAATTCCGAAAATGCAAAAAAGTCATAAATTATCTATATAATGCGCCACAAATCTGTATCTATCACTGATAAATTGAAAGTACTAGTAGTCGTAGATTCTTGAGAGGGTGTTCATACATATTGGAAAATCCTAAATCTCCAGTTTTTTTTATCACTATACAAATAATAATTTACACACAATATCCAACAACAAAACATTGAAAACTAAAGACTAAGCCAATTCAATAAAACAACTGTATAAGATGACTTTTAGGAAGTAGCAATTTTGTCAAACAACATTCCTCAAATTGATATAACTTTTACTTCTTGTATCTAAGTACTTTGTATCTTTTTGTATTGTATCAAAATAGTATTTATGTTGCACCACTATCCCCTCTATATTTCGGTATTAGTCTCATAATAATCGCTTCTGCTGGTCCAGAGGTAAGCCCGGATAAACAGAGACAGACAGACAAAAATGTTAAAATTATTTAATTGTGTTTTGTTATCGTGTAAATAATAATAATAATATGCACTTGAAAAAACAAATCTATTTTGATATCAAAGACAGATCCTTTAATTTTATGTTTATGTATAGATCTATAGATAAAAATATACAAGTATGTATAGATATAGTAATTTAAGATTTTTTTTTTTTGAGCTTTACGCTATCCTTAGTTATTATTAGCTATTATAATATTCCGCATATAGCAGAGGATGCAAAAGGGATTTTGTATTAATACACTGTTTACCCCACTTTCCACGCAATTTTCGAGGCATTGCGTATTGAGTTTCGGAACCTAACGCCGTGCCTTGCATTGATACCAAAACAAAGAAATGAAAATAATAAATCAAATCAAATCAGCTTCGCGCTGTATCCCGAGCACATCATGGTAAGCAGAGGGATTGATTGAAAGATGGAACTCAACGCCGCGCTTTGCCTCGACACCAGAGCGAAGTTCCATTTGGAAATATAAATTTTAATAAATATTTTATTTTCTCGAGTGGGGATCGAACCCATAACCAGTCGCGTTTGCAATCATACTTTGTGAGTGCGTCACGACTGGCCTAAAAATATTAATAAATTATATTTTATTTTCCCGAGTGGGGACTGAACCTACAACTGTCGTGTTTAAAGTCACACGCTTGTGCCACTGCGCCACGATGGCCTGATTAAGTAATTTAAGTCTCCTGGAAACTTATTTGATTTTGCTCGCAAAATTTGTTATATTTGAAGAAAAATTAGCTATACGGTATTTAGGTAGACGGTAAGTACGCGTGTACTTCAAGCGCGGTTTTATCCACATAAACTCCGATCCCGATCTTAAATCTTGAAATCTCGGTGTTTTTATCATCACAAAAATAAAACCTAAAGATTCAACCAATTTAGTAAAACAGTTGTATAAAATAATAATATATGTTATAGCAAATAGTAAATTTGTCCAACTAACACTTAGTTGGACAAATTTACTAATTTAAAGTGATATAACTCTTTTATTTATGAACCGATTGCAATAAAATAATACAATATACTTTATATGTTAACAAAAAGTTGTCAGAATCCAATGGCGAAAACCGCATTTAAATCGGTCAAGCCGATTCTGAGATAAGCGATAACAAACGCACAGACAAATAAACAAACAACCTAAAAAAAATAATATCATTGTTTTGTAGTCTATTACATTAATAGAAATATGTACCCAAAATATTTTTTTTAAATATCATCCAAGTGGAGGCTAGTCGTGGCGCAGGGACACAAAGGAGAATGAAACTTTTGGGCCGTCACGTAAAGAATTGAGATGTGATCTAAAAAATTACAATTTTTTTTTTATTTTTAGAATAGCAAATAATAAATTAATTGACAATCTGGAAGTGGAGAAAAA
>DWQW01008957.1:0-13420 GCA_018249695.1 Heliconius erato demophoon
CGAGTTGCGCAAGCGCAGTCAGTTCGGTGTCCATTTTTCTATTCTTAATCCTCATGTTCTTGTTAATTTGATTCTTTAGTCTACAACAGCATAAAATTTCTTCGAATTCCTTTCTGAAATTGTCATTCAGCCAGCCGTAGAGCAAGGGGTTGGATACAGCGCTGGACATGCCGAACATATGGCATATAGCATAGGTTATGGTCATAGAATTTTCATCTAATAAATCTTCTGTGCTAAAATCTGCGACCAAATTGAACACGTTCAACGGAAGCCAGCTTATCACGTAAGTGACAGCAATGGCTATTAATATCGCTGGAGTTTTCCTTGTAGTCCGTCTCCTACCTCGCAACCTTTTATGGATTTGGACATGTGCTATCACCACCACCAGTACCGGAACCAGGTATTGGAAGATCAAACTGAATACGGAATATATCGCCCTCCCGTTGTCTATCGGCCAGTCTTCTATGCAGAAACTTATGGTTTCCATCCCCAGTAAACCAACTGTATGGGTTTTTAAATTTCTGAATACGTAAAGTGGAGATGCTAGGGCGAATGCTGTGACCCATATAAAGAACATTGTAATGAGGGCCCCCATTGTTTGCAATCCAGGCCGTGTCGGGTACACGATCAGCTGTAAGGAAAAATGTAATTTAATGCGTTTGTAATAAAGTTGTTTTTCCTTATACTAATTTTATTATAATTTGTCTAGGAAAAATGAAAATGACTATAAAAACATACGACAATAATTTTATTAAGAAAGTCATTTGCGCACTAAATTAAGTTGTGCAAGATTTTTAAGAATTCTATGTTTATAGGTTTTAATATTTTTTCTTAATTATACGTTAACTATAGAATATATTTTTTATTTATTTTTTATTTATTGTTCTACTTATTTTGCCTATTTTTGCTAAACAGATTATATATGAATATTTTACATAACATATTTTTATATTTTCCATGGCTTTTCAAAGTAAACAACTAATGTTATTCTTTTCATTATCTAACTAAAAAAATATTTAGTTAAAAAGGCCCTCCCATGTGACAGTAAAACGTAAAACCATAGTATAAACTTTTAAAAAGGTTTTAAAAATATTATTCATCCGTTAAGGCGCAGGGCACAAGCGTGCGACTATAAACGCGATGATTGTGGGTACGATTCCTACTCGAGGAGACGAAAAATTTTATATGTTAATTTCCTTGCTCTGTAAAATGCGGCGTTGCGTTTCGCCACACAACACGCGATGACTTTAGAATTTGGTGAAAAATTTGAAATGTGGATCAGAGTCTAATTGTCATTCTGATGTGAACTCGATCCCCAGTCGTGGGGCGAATTATTTCTCCGTCCCTGTAAAACCACCGAGTTAAGTTCCGTCACTCAACACAAAAACACTGTAGCGGAATACGGAGTGAGAGGAAGATACTAGATTCTCTCTGCGGCACATGCTAAGCCAGATTTTTTTGATAATATTCCTAGTTCCTAAGTTAATTTAACTAATAAAACAAACAAGAAAGCATCAGGAATCTTTACTTTGTTATGTTAACTGTTACATAAACTAATTTATTATAAGTTAGTTTAGTTCCAAATAAACTAAAATAGATTTTCTAACGTTAGAATTGTTGTACACGTGTGAATAAATAATGTTGATTCGATTAGCGCTAGTTACTTCCATCAATACATTTAATAAATGTCTTCATTGCTAATAAATGTCAACGTGCAGCGTTGAGTTCCACCACTCGACATACAGTTACGAGGTGTTTAAAAAATTGATCAGAAAGTGAAGAGAAAAAAAATTACAAGAACAGAGTGTCTTAACAAAAAAAAATCTTTCCCTAGGCTAAACAAATTTCAGGAGTCTCTCTCTGTAAACTACAAAATATTAATAAGTAGAACAAAGTTAACATTTTCTACATTATTCTCTAGGGCATGTAACTCAACTCGCTTGTCCATACAAGACAAGTTTACATTATATTACATTAAAACTTTAGTAGTTTAAACTTTGTGGTTTGGCTAGTGCCAAGTTCTTAGTAAGAAAGTACATCAGTTGTTACCAGATGTTGAGTTACTTAGTCACAAATATAAAGGAAGTTCCACTCGCAAGCAAATTTTATATATAAAATTTTATATATAATAATTTATATATAATTTTATATATATATATATATATATATATATATATATATATATATATATATATATATATATATTGTTTCGAGATTTCATGTTGTATTCCGCATACTGCAGGGCAGACGAAATCTGGGAACCTAGTGTTAAGACACTCCGTTCACATTAAGACACTTCCGTTCCTCTTATTCCGCCGAATTCTGCATGCAATGCGTGTTGAGTAGCTGAACTCAATGCCGTGCTTTGCCATACCAAAGCGGAGAAATACAATTTAAAAGCATCTGGAAATCGTTAAGAATCATATTTATTACTTTTTATTACAGCAAAAAAAAACTAAATCGTTTTTTGTATAGAAAACAAACAACAAATAACAAACTTTAACTACTTTTTTAGATGTTTCCAAGAGGCATTGGTTCAAATGTCACTATGTTATTTTTTTTACGTTCTCTAAAAATTTTTCTTTGCTCAGTATAGAATAACATTTTAAAATGTTAAAAATATTGAGGCCAGTCGTGGCGCAGCGGCTCGAAGTGTGGCTGTAAAACTGACTGGTTGTGGGTTCGATCCCCACTCGGGGAGATGAAATATTTACTTAAATTTATATTTCCATTTCTTCGGTCTGGTGTCGAGGCTAAATGCGGCGTTTAGTTTTCTGCCACTCAACACGCAATGCGTCCAGAATTCGGCAGAAAGTGGGCAACGGAGTGTCTTAACACTAAGTTCCCTCTGCCTATCCTGCTGTGTGCGGGATACAGCGTGAAGCTAACCTAACTAAACAAAAAAATATTTTTTTTATTAATTAAAAAGTTAAAATAAAGTCAATATCTTTAAAATATATATTTAAATTAACTGCACTTTTGTATATCAATATTTGTATAAAACATATTGATTTTGTATGAAGTCCATTATTTATCAGTTTATCATTCGAGAGCTACATGTAATGAACCGAATACCCAAACACTAGAAACGAGATAACACCACTCAATAAAGCTGATAGCGCTACCTATATGAAATATAAACAAAATGTTACAAAAATATTTATTTTAAATTATTTAGACTAATGGGGCCGTGGTACGGGCACAAGCGTGCGACTGTAAAGACGATGGTTGTAGGTTCCATATCCGCTCGGGAGAATAAAATATTTAATATATACATAGAAAATAAATATATTAAATATTTCATTCTCCAGAGAGAGCGGGAGGCTCTCATATCGAGGAAAAGCGCAGCATTGAGATTGATTTCCACCACTCAAGACGCAATGCCTCGAAAATTCAATTTGGTTCAATTCTTTCGGCGGAAAGTGGGGAACTGAAGTATCTTAATGGAGTCGAAGTGTCGAACAATAGGTTCCCAGGTTTCTTCTACCTAACTTGGTATGTGCGGATTACAGCGCAAAAAAGCAAAAAAACACACAGTTGTGTAGCGGCTGGCTGTAAACGATCGCTCTGCATTCGAATTTCGATTCGATTTACAGGAATGCATTTTTTTAATTACATAATTCTGGTAACAAGATAAATAGTGGCGTTGAGATCCGCAACTCGCGAAGTCTCCAAAATTGGACGGAAAGTGGACAATCCTCCGTTGTCTTGATACCAGGTTTCCTCTGTCTACCCTGCTAAATACGTGATACAACGTAAAGTTATAAGAAAAGCATACCGAGAAATAAACACATAATATAGCGTCCTTATTTGAAAACACTTGAACACATTACTTAATAAGATATGTACACGTATTAAGTAGTAAATTAATTGGATATTATCTAAGCACTTGAGTGCTTGAGAAACTACAGGCGCCATAGAACTATAATTTATATGAACTACATTGTTATATCAAATCAAATCAAATCAGCTTCACGTTGTATCCCGAACACAGCAGGGGAGGCAGAGGGAACCTAGTGTTAAGACTTCCGCTCTCCACTTTCTGCCGAATTCTGGGGACATTGTCTGTTTAGTGACGGAACACGACGCCGTGTTTTTTGTCTGGTTATTAGATGTAAGAAATGAATATAAATAAATTCCGTGTGGGAATCGAACTCACGTCCGTCGCGCTTACAGTAGAACGTTAATGTCCCCGCGCTACCACTGCATTGATGTAGGCAGTTATTGCAATAGTTTTATTTTTTTTATTTTGTAACAGAGAGAATTTAAATATTTCGTGTTGAGTACCGTAACACAACACCGCGATTTATCTTTCTTGCAAAAAGTAAATATTTTAAAAATAATAATTTCATAAGAAGGCATTGAACCTACAACTATCGGAGACTATTCCATGCACCACATAGGCTTCAATGTTGTTTATTTTATATACATACATTTACTTAAAGGTCACAAAGCCTTCCAGTAATATATGGACGATAAAAATTTGTGGCGTGGAAATTATGAGCAACAAGTGTGGAATAACATGGTAATGTATTGAAGGTGCTTAGAAGTCAAGAATAGTTGGGTGTTTTTTTTATGTATTTCTTGTTTTTTTACATAAACATGTAGAAGATGTGGTTGCCGTGTCGCAGAGGCATAGGGTCTGGTGGGAAACGCGACGGACATGGGTTCGATTCCCTCGGTGGGATAATTTATGTATTTTTTTCCACCACACAACACGCAATAGTTGTGAGCTAAGCTAGATAGCTTAGCTGCCAAGATAGACAGGGCCATTTTGAATCTTGCTATGCTTAAAATGTATGAAAGAGTATGAGTATGATGTGAAAGAGTAGTGAAATTATTATATTTATATGTTTTTAATAAAAACCGTGAGTTCTGCCACTCACCACGCAATGCCTCCAGAATTCGGCAGCAAGTGGGAAACGGAGTGTCTTAACACTAGGTGCCCTCTGCCTACCCTGCTGTGTGCGGGATTAATGCACATTAATTTCTAATAACTTACTGCTTAAAAAAGATATTTTTTTAAGTAGGTATAGTAACAATTTCCTATAGTATGGAAATCCGTCTGAGACATTACCAAATTAACTTCTCAAAGCGCTATCATATGAGAGATGTAATAAATATTTTCATAAATAATATATAGACTATTTTCACGAATTTGTATATTTATGAAAATATTTATTTGATTTTGACTTTTAAAATTCAAAAGTTGAATTCCACGACTCAAAATACAATGTCTCAAAAATTGACCGGAAAGTAAGTTTCGGAGATTTTTTTAGCTTTACGCTGAATTCTTCATGTGTATTAAGCAGAGAGAGCCTAGTGTTAAGACAATCCAATCCCCAATTTTCGCCGGATTCTGGAGGCAGTGCATGTTGAGTGGCGGAACTCAACGCCGCGCTTTGCTTTGCTTTGAAACCAGAGCGAAGAAATGAAAATAATAAATATTTAATTTCCTCGACTGAGAATCGCACCCACTACCTGTCACGTTTACAGTCACACGTTTGAGCTCCTTCACCAAGTTTCTTAATACTATATTACCTTTGCCTGCTTTTAGAAAAAAAGTCAATGTTTTTTATTGTTAAGTTATATACAAAATGAGCCTTAGATTATGATATTAATCTTATATAATAAACGACAATCTCGAAAATTCGGAAACAGCAATAGCATAACAATAGAACGATGTTATATATTGATAATAATAGATTACAAATGGTATTAAGTAATAACATAAATATATATCAATAAAGAGGATTCCTTAGTTGATCGAATCCGCAATGAAATGATATACAGAATATAGAATAAACAGAAGAAGACAGACACTAGCGAAGATGTCACGGTGAGAATGAAGAACAACGTGCTCTGTTGGTTTGGTCACGTCGAGTGAAAGAAGTGAAAAAGGATTTATAAAAAAGGTGACTTCTGTTAACCTTTGAAATATAGTATCAATGATGCTAGAGGATGGTCACGTAAAAAGCATGAGGAGTCCTTGAAGGGTGTCGGACGAGGCGAAAGAGGTATGTAGAGACCACAATTCTGATAAAAGTAATTTTCAACTAATAATTCAATATAAGAAATTTAATATCCTTAAGTAAACCGTACCGTAGTTACCAGCTGCTGAGAAAATAAAAATAATTCCCACGAGTGGAATAAAACCCATGACCGTTGCGTTTAGAGAGAGAGCGAGTTTCATTATTCTATGACGGCTTCAGAAGGGAAGTATCCAATCCAAAAGCTATAAACATTCTAAATATAACGTTCGATTTAATCATAATTATAAATAATTAAGCCCGTCGTGGCGCAGAAGCAAGACGGGGGTCTGTAACGCCACTGTTGCGGGTTCGATCCCCTTATGAGGGGATGAATTGTTATTTATCAATATTTCCATTTCTTTGCTCTGGCAACAATGCAAAAGCCCGGTCGAGTTCCGAAATTCAATTCGACGTAAAGTGGGGAACAGAGTGTCTTAACACTAGGTTCCCTCTGCCTATTCTGGAGTATGCGTGATACAGCGTGAAGCTGATTTAATAATCACTCCCGTTCCCCACTGATTTGAAGCTGATTTGATTTATTTTAATTAAAATTTATCAAAGAATACTTAATTAAGAGATAAATATTCAAGGTACTATACCAAGATGCGTTTCAATTAAGCAAATATTCACTTACATCAAAGACGCGCTAAGTAAGATATACTGTAGACGATCTCGATCTATTTATTAGATTCACTGAATAAACTTCTCATGCATATAAATGAAGTTGCTTTAAATTTGTTAGAGAAATTCAATGATTGTAAAGTTTTTTAAGGTATTATAAAAGAAAAATATTTTGAAAATGTATAAAATTGGATATTAGCTAGACTTGAATTCGACTCGTATGTTTGGACAACATCCAAGAGTCGCAGTTTCTAGTCAGGTTCAAATATTGTAGGTTTTCATAAATTTTTGCTTTTCTATAATAATTTCATTCACTGCTATGCGCAATGAAGCGCATTGTAGGGTATGGGAATCGAACCCACAACTTATCGCCTTGACACGCTTGCTAATTATTAGCCTCATTTTTTTAGTGTATGACACAAAAATATGAGTTTTGTTTTTTATTGTATGAGTAGAAGTGAAAGTGAGACTATGAAATTCTCTATGAAAATCTCTCGTCGTTTAAGGCTGGAAACCAAAACTAATTAAAACTACTTCAAATTAGAATTATAAACTACAGTTCTACTGTTAATAAACGAACGCTATAATATAATTTACATTTTTTTGGTATTGTCTTAGTATTTCATAAAGAAAAATTAGCGATCCATTGTTTCTAACTTTTTTTAGCTTCACGCTGCATCTCGCATAGCAGGGTGGGCATCTGGGAACCTAGTGGTAAGAAATTTCCTTTCCATAATGGAAAGTGGGGTGACAACGAGTGGGGAACGGAGGTGTTTTAATAAGACACCTCCGTTCCCCACTCGTTGTGAGGCAAAGCGCAGCGTTAATGTCCGTTACTCAACACACAATGTCTCGAATTCCGGTGGAGTATCGATCATTCTACGAAAAATTACAAATTTAAAAAGAATCATCATATTATTTAAATATCGATGTTCCAGATACTGGCACAGAAACACGTACAATAAGGATTTATAGGGCCTTCTAAGTCTATAGCCTACGTGGAATTAATGAGGGGGTAAACTTTTCATCCAAAGAAGTAATAAATTCTAATATAGGCAATAGTCTCTATTTGTAATATAAAATAACAATCAGATTAGGTAAAAGAACCTGGAGGTTCAAATTTTTCATTTCTCGCTCTGATAACAAGGCAAAGCGCGGCGTTGAGTTACGCCATTCAACTTGCGGAAAGTGAGATCTTAATTGGAACGGAGTGTTTTAACACTAGGTTATCAGGTTCCTCTGCCCACCCTGTTATGTGTGGGGTACAGCGTGAAGCTAAAAAATATACAAATATTTACTTAGATTGACATATACGTGTATGTGCATACATTATTGTGCAGTCGGGTAAAAAGAAAATTGATTAATAAATTGATTTTGAAATTTAGATGGAGTATAATGAAAGAAAATACTAAACAAAAGTTTTGACAAGTTTTGTTTGTCTTCCCATTTAAGTAAGCATGAGAGAGAGAGAAAAAAGGGGCTGTACAACTTTACATAGCACGACTATCGTTGAGCTAGAACGATGTTTGCTTAAAAGAAGTTCTCCCCAAGTTTTAGTTTGAAAATAATTTAATCACTTATATTTTTGGCCCGTCGTAGTGCAGTGATAAAGCATCTGACAGTAAAGGTGGGTTGTGGGTTCGATGCCAAATCGAAGGAATGACTATTTTTAATTTCCTGCTCTAATTGTCAAAAGTCAAAATCGCAGCGTTGAATTCCACCACTCAAAACGTAATATCAAAAATTCATTCTCAAAAATTAAGTGGAATATGAGCAATGGAGTATCTTAATAATTATCACTAAAGACGTGTTTACTATTTCTTACCATAAATTTTAAATTAATGAAATTACATTTTTCTAACTTGTTTATTAACTCTTCTAAATATTTTATTTCTCACATTACATAATACAGTATACAGCTTAAATATAAATATAATAATAAACGTAAAAAAATAAAACGTTGCTGAAATCGCGAAATTAAAAAATCCTACGTCTAAACTGTTGAGTTATTTTGATTAATTTCTATAGGTTATATTATATATTATAGATACTCCATATTAGCTTTAAATTTTAGTTTAAATAATAAATTAGTTTAGTAATGCCAATTTATTGGCCCAATATATCCTTTCTAAATAAAATCAATCAATTAATTTAGCGATGATTTCAATATTAACGACTTTATTAAAGTTAAATATAAACATTGAGGCCATTGTGGATCAATGATTGTAAACAACGAAACGACGTAAATGATTGTAAACAACGAAACGACGTACAACGCACGTACAAAATTATTGGAGTTGAAAAGAAAAAGTAAGAGCATTCTCTCTTTTCTTCACAATTTTCTATAAACAACGAGCAAAGAAATTTCCATAATAAAATTCATTTTTATATCTCGAAGTCGACGAAATCAAAATTGCTGGCGTCGACTCTCTCTGATATAATTATTAAAATGAATCAGTCGTGGTGCAGGTGCGTGACAGGTTGTGGATTCGATTTCCACTCGAACAAATTAAATATTCAATATATTCATTATCTCGCTATGATACCGATGCTAAGCACGGCGTTGAGTTGGAACTCCATCACCTGTGGTGGACCACTCAACTTAGGACAACTCGCAATGCAGTTTCTTTTGCTCATATGAAGGATGATAAAATTAAGAAGTAAAAAAGATTAAAACGACTAAATTGACCAGTGCAGATCTAGAAGAGAATCTAGTGCAACATTCTGGTTTCCACAGAATTGCAATAACCACAGACGTCACTCAATTTCGTAGAAAATAATATTATGTTTTTATACTTAAAATAAGGAAAAAAATACGTTTAAAACGATTAAATTAATTTCACAAAACAAATAATTCGAAGCTATAATTTAAATCATAACTAAAGAAAATTCTTAGAAGATTCTTCTTAGAAAATGACTGATAGGTTATACGAGCTAATAAGATCTATTCAAGAAACTTTTGCTGCTTCGCCAGTTATTCAACGGAATAACGTATAATATTTAACTTTAGTAAATACTGTTGATGGTATTAATAATAGATTAAAAGATAAAGATAGAGGAATCTTAGTCAACCTGGTAACCTTGTGTTTAGACACTCCGTTCTTATTATGAAACTCCCCATGCACTAATTTTAGAAACGGTACGTGTTGAGTGGTAGAGCTCAACGCCGCGCTTAGCCTTGTTACCAAAGTGGGAAATCCCTCATGCGGGAATCGAACCCACAACTGCCTCGTTTACAGTCCACTATATGTTGTGCCACTTCGCAATGACGGCTTCATACTTATCATATTATACATAAATATTTAATTTATTTAAATTAAACACAATTATATGTACTTTGTAAACTAACAGATCTATAACTTTAATATTCATACTAAAACTGTTAACTTTTATCTATTTTTTTGATAAAATTTTATGATCAAGTTGATAAACAAACAAAAAAAGTTAAATGCTACGCAAGAAGTTAAATTTTGTTTTCCAAGAAATTCTTAAAGGATTTTGGATATTAATTCGTGGAACATTTAAATGTTACGTAGAAGATATTGTACGGATTTAAATCAAGATCGCCACACATCACTTAAATAATCTTAGAAATGATGAACATGACGCATCGTATAAGTGAAGTCATTCAAGTAGTTTATAAATAAATAAACCTAGATAAGACTTTATCCTACGTCTTCAATTTCTCGCAATTTATAGGACGGGTAAAGAGAAAACCTAGAGACGTGCAACTCCTCTCTCTCTCTCTCTCTCTCTCTCTCTCTCTCTCTCTCTCACTCCTCTCCAATATTTTCATTTTCACCTATCCAAAGAAACCTCTTAATTATTTCAACACGTCTTCACAATTCCGAACTTTTATCCCATTAATCCAGGACAATATCGACCGACATATACATGCATATCATAATAGGAAATACATAATTTTCTTCCCCTCAATTAGATTTGAACTAGCAATCATCAAATTGAAGCAGATCCATTCCCACCTTCCACCACGATAGTAGGAAGCTAATATTACCAATTACACAAAAGCAACCTTGCCTGATATCTGTCCAAAGCGATTGCTGTGATTGATATAGTGGATACAAATATTGATATAGCCTGTATAGCACCACAAGCTTTGCATAAGCTCGGCCAGTCTGGTAAAGGCCAGTGTTTAGTCAGTAATTCCATCAGCGTGAGCGGTGTCCCAACACAGCAGACCAGCGCGTCTGATACAGCCAGGTTGACTATGAACATGTTGCGGGCTGTTCTCATCACTGGTTTTCTTACTACCTGTAAAAGAAATTTGATTAAAAATTTACGTTAACATTTAAGTTGAGGAGAAGAAGAAATAGGAGTGTTCATAAGTTTATATGTTGGTGATAGGAATTGGAGTGTAATATCATTAAATCCGAGCTGCATTTGATTTCAAGACTCAGTGCCTATGAAATAAAAAAAAACATAAGTATTATATTTCGCTAAGTAAATTTTGAGGATATACTATTTAGTTGGTTTAAAGCGTTTCCGCTGTGATAAGATAGTGTTATAGGATTCAATTTATACAATATGATAGAAATTTCAAATCAGAGTGCTAAGTCGAAGATATAAAAAAGCAAAAATACTTACAACGCACTAAAAATCAGACAGACAGAAAGACAACAAAACGTTATATGTTTTCATTATTTTATCGAAGAATTGCAATAAAGATATAGAAAATTACAACAAACTACTTACCGAGATAACGACCAGTGCATTTCCTACAGCGCCTATGATAACAAGAATGCCATAGAAAGTGAGTACAAGGGCTCGAGTAGGGTCATCTACTTTTCTATTCAAAGAATATTTTTCTAATAGTGTATTTGGATTTTGGACTCCCCGCGATGCCTCAATTACCCATTTTGCTGAAGCGTTCAGGGTAAGATTCATACTGGGGTCCTCCCTCTGGAACAAGGAAAATTATGATTTTTTTTATTTATTTAAAAAAAAAAAAATTAGCTTCACGCTGTATCTCGCACACTTCAGGGTAGGCAGAGGGAACATAGTATTAAGACACTCCGTTCCCCACTTTCTGCTGGATTCTGGAGGCATTGCGTGTTGAGTGGCAGAACTCACCGCCGCGCTTAACCTCGACACCAGAGCGAAGAAATGGAAATATAAATTTAAGTAAATATTTCATCTCCTCGAGTGGGGATCGAACCCACAACCAGTCGGTTTTGCAGTCACACCTCATGCCGCTGCGCCACGACCGGCTTTATTTATTTTGACTTATGTATTATATTAATAAAGAGTATAATAACTCTTTATACTATCTTATCAGTTACAGTAACATTAGATTGTAATTTAATTTAGCACAATACATAGAAAAGTACTAATGTATTTTATTTATGAGCCGATTGAAGTAAAATAAACACTAAATATTTTGAAATTTGCAAAAATATAATAGTGAAAACTGCATTTACGACGTTTTTAAGAAAAAAGAATAAAAAATACAGGTCTTGGATTCCATTACATTAATTTTACTGCACCACGATGGCGTCAGATTCCTAGTAATTGAAAGTATAGAAAGTTTTTAAGGAAATTTATAACTAAACAAAGCAAAAATCGAGCAAAATGTTGGAAAATGTTAGAATCTTAGTAATATATTCAGTCAAATTGGGTTCAGAATATAACAGTTTTCTGTGAGCGTAATGATAGCAAATATTGAGTTAGTAAAATGCTTTTCCTATTCATTTCGTTTGAGCTTCGCTAATTTTCAATCAGATCTTCGTTTCCTTCAAATTCACTTTCGGAATAAAACTTTTATATTTTCATATTAACTTCAATTGTCTAATGGATATCATTGAAATATAGTTTTTAATTTTACAATCTATATTATATTCTTTCACTTGAACACATGTACCCATTTAATAATTTTCCTATTTATTATATTTAAATTCAAGTATATTGGACCGTCGTGGACAAATTGGAGCAGCGTGTAACTGTATTGATGTTGATAGTGTGTGATAGTTGTAAGTTCGATTCCCATTCAAGGTATTGAATTACTTTCATTTCCTCAAATAACAAGATAAAGCGCAGCGTTCGCAAACGGCGCGATGTCGCGAAATCTGGGCGCTAGGTAAGCCACGGAGTCTAACTATGCTGGATATACTGTGCAGCTGATAAACAAAATTTCTACACTATTATCGAATCTACAACTATTACATTCATTTTTTTACACAAAAGCACAACACACTATAAGCAACAATATTTCCTGTTTTCTTTTGAAATCTTTGAACTCATAAAAGTCATTTGATTTGTATCGTAATTTAAAACCTACGCATATAACTGATGAGTGTTCAAAACATTAAGAAATTGATGCATGTTGAGGAAAAATACTGTTTAATTTAAAACTGTAACTGGAAATGAAATAAATCTGTTTGAGAATAAAAGTTTTTTACTGTTAGATTAGTCATGGCACAGGGGCACGAAGTGTGACTACCAACGCGACAGGTTGTGGGTTCGATTGCCACTCGAGGAAAATTAAATAATTAATATTTCCTTAACACTAGGTTCTCTGTGCCTACCCCACTATATGGAGGGTATCGCGTGAAGCTGTCTTAATTTTGATTAATAAGCATATTATTTATTTTACCTTAACTTATCTTGGCATTACTAAACTTAATATTAATGGCCTAAGATCCCATCGTTTAAAACTGTAGGGATTAGATTTTCTAATGAAACTAATATTTAAGAATGATACATGATAGTAGAATAGATTACACTAGGGTTGCCCAAAAAAATCCTGCCGC
>DWQW01008958.1:0-13418 GCA_018249695.1 Heliconius erato demophoon
GTAAAGCAATTGGATAGTTGTGAGTTTGTTGCCCACTCTATAGAATCGTTATGTTTAAAATATTTTCACATCTCCTCTTTGGTAGACAAAAATCAGCGTTAAGTTCCACCACTCACAAAAAATGAGCAGAATGTGAGTGCAGTGTCTTAATACAGTGTTCATTGTAAAGCGTGAAGCGGTATTTTTTTGAAAAAGGAACTAGCTTATACGAATATGTATTACGTAAATAACTTATGAGGTTTTTTATGATTTTAGTTTTGAAATTGTATGTTGAAAAATTATGTTAAGAGAAACGATGGAGTGTATTTATAATTCTATTAATTTAAATAAGAACAACAAGGCCGTCGTCAATCGTTGATTGTATTTCAATGCTTCAAAAATTGGGTAGAGCGTGGAGTGGAGTTTGTGTGGAGTGTTTTAACACTACATTCTCTCTGCCTATTCTGCTAGCGTGCAGCTGACTAGTAAATAATTACGCCATGATATTTTTACAAAATTCTTTCACAAGCTTTCACTAGCCAGCTTGCCATGTTTCTAAAATAAGCAAAAACAGGAAAACAGAGTGACTTATCACTAAGTTATCTTTGCTGTAAAAATACGGGAATACACGAAGATAATAATAAAAATAAACATAGCAATTGAATTGAATTTATAGCTTTGTTTATATGAAACAGCCAGAGCACTTCAAAGACTAACACTTACGTAAAAAGGAATATCCAACAGATACTATCTTCATTTCTCTGTGAGATCTGTTTTTGTAATGAGGCCGTTGTGACGCAGTAGTACAGCTTTTGAATGTCGCGAAGATTGTGGATTCGATTTAAATTTCTATGCAGAAAAATACGTGAAACCAAATGATTTTCTTTTCACTTATCTTCTTTAGAAGGAAAAGCATAGAGAACTTCACTTTCTGCTAAACTTCTGGTAACCCTCTTTTTTTTCTTTATATATACGTATTTCATTGTAGGTACTAACAATGACATCTCAATATTCTCACGTCTGAAGGTTTAATCGTAAAGCAATTTAGTATAGATTGGATGCTGTCGAAGTAAACCTTTAGGGACGTATTGATAAATTAAACCGTTTTAAGAGGTCAACCCCTCATTTGAATTTAACCTAAAGGAATTCGAAAATGTTTTTGTAAAGCGAAGACTTGCGCTTCACTTAGTAGCACTTTTCTCTGTGACTTTGTTGAACTGATAGCATTTTCTTATCAATCAAAGAATATTTTTGATTATTATTATTAATTTTAACGAACGAAAAATCCGTAAAAGTGGTTCTAAATGTGTAAAAGTGTTTAAATTTCATTTTTTTTACTAATAATATCTATTTTAATAATTTTATTACCTAATATACATATTTAGCCTAAGTTAAAATATTTCTAATACTAATATACCTACATAGTTACCTATACTATATAACACTACGATGATAAGCCTTGACGTATAATATCACCGTTAGCCGTACAGGCGTTAGTTTATTGATCACAAGGGATGGAGTCAGTGGCGGATGTAGCAATCTATAGACATGTTCTACTAATGACTCTCGTTTGAAGGTCAAGGCTTTTCGTATAGTATATATGATATATAAGGAAATTTGTCAAGATATAAGAAATTGGGTGAAATATTACCAATATCCAAGAAATAAAATGATATTTTGTTAATATGTTTTTAATTATTCAATTATTAAATTTGTAGTTTTTTGAATATATTTTGGATGGAGTATATTTTATTGCTTGACTACGGTGAAGCAAAAAGGAGGGTTATGATTTCGGTTGGAATGTATGTATGTATATCTGTTCCCCTGTAGCTTCTTAAATATTTTGTATTCTTTGTAGCACATTTGCATATTTCCAGCCAATCAGTAAAGTGAATGATTCCAAACAACTAAAAGAGCGCAGTGCAATTATAAAGAGATAGAAAAAAAATAAAACAAAAAACAATGACATTCAAATAATAAATATTAACACAGCATTTGTTTTTACGAGATATCTACAGATTATTCAAAATATGGAGTTTTAATATAAACATTTCTCCCAAAAAGAAATCGAATCTAGGACCACAATTTTTTCAAATATCTTGGAACAAAAAAAGGGAATAACATAAGCTTTTCAATAATAAGATTAAATTTAAATAGTCAATGGTACATAACGAACTTAAACTTGAATTTAAGTGCAAAGTCGATACCAACTTTTAATCTCTTTCTCCAATCAATTAGCGTTGATTTGATTGCACTTTCGAACTGTTTGATATGCATTTTAATGTGATAGATCGTTAGTGGCCCGGTCACAATAATAAAAATTGAAATTAGGTTTGTTTAAAGGTTTTTATGAATATTTTATTAGTTGAGGCCAGTCGTGGAGCAGCGGCACGAGGTGACTGTAAAACCGACTGGTTGTGGATTCGATCCCCACTCGAGAAGATGAAATATTTACTTAAATTTATATTTCCATTTCTTCGCTCTGGTGTCGAGGTTAAGCGCGGCGTTGAGTTCTGCCACTCAACACGCAATGCCTCCAGAATTCAGCAGTAAGTGGGGAATGGAGTGTCGTAACACTGACTACCCTGCTGCTGTGTGCGGGATACAGCGTGAAGCTAATTTTTTTTTACTGAAGCAAAGGAATAGGTATGGACTGTAAACGCGACGGTTGTGTGTTCGATTTCTACGCGGGGAATGAAATTTATTGATGAAATTAATATAAGCCTCTGGTAAGAAGGCGCGGCGTTCAGCTTCGTTACTCAACACGCAATGGCACGAGAATTTGGTAGAAAGTGTTTTTATGAGAAAAGAATGTCTTAACACTAGATCCGTTCTGCAGAAATCAATAAACTTAATATTATAAAAAAATACTGATCCACCCAAATTAAAATCGGCTTCATGTTAAGCAACCAGTTTAAATTATATAAATATAAGTGACATAAAGGGAAAAGTAAGCAGTAAGAATCGTGCCACCGCTCTTTGATCTCCTATAACTAACTGGGTTAAATCGAGCTAACTTGATAATAAACGACACGAGTTAACCGATTTCATAATATTCCGTTGAGAAAATCTATAAAGAATTAGAAGAACTAGAAAATTTAGTTTTGTTTTATGACTGAAAGTAAGAAGATTTTATGGCTAGTCTTCAACTTCAACTTTATTTGCGTGGGCCTTAAGACGTAAAATTTGATAATTCCTTTTCCCGTACCTTCCCTAACTGCTTTTCACGGGATTCCCCTGCATTTAATATATAGCAGTGTATGTCATTTATTTCCCCAAATGTTAATCGAACCCAATCGTCTTGTTTACCGTTCGTCGCCGCCGTGCCACTGTGCCACAATGACCTGTATTTTATCCGATGTTTATATTTTTTTAGCATCAGATATTTAAAGGGAGCCTGGGAACATAGCGTTAAGACACTCCGTTCTTATTAAGTTGCATGATTCCGTCGAGCTCTCGGGGCCTTGCGTCTTGAGTCGCGAAACTGAACGCCGCGCTTCACCTCGTTACCAGAGCCAGTAAATATTAAATAGTTAACTCCTCGAGTAGACAATAATCGATCACAACCACGCCAGGACTGCCTCAAATGTTTATTCTTATTTCAATAAAATAGTTCATTAAGCAAGTTCTTGTTCTGTATAAATTAAACATTTTTAACAACATTATATAGGTTACTTGGAAAACGGTTTCCCACTTTTATTGTAGAACTAAAAAATAACCAAAAAAAAAAACCAAATATATAACGAATAGCAGAATATTAAAAACTATCAATTAGTCAAGATTCGTTCGCGTGCAATTTGTAAACTGAATTTTGGTAACAGTATTGTTTTTCAAATATTTTATTTATACGCCTTCGTAGTGCATAATATGAATATCAAGTGTTCGTTGGCGTCGAGATTTACAAGATTTTTACCTAGTTTTTTTTTATTTTTGAAAGAAAAAATTGTATTTTGTTTAATTAAGTATAAATATTGATATAAAAATTTGTGCTTTCGTAGCGCAGTAAAGTCGCGTTTGAATTGATTGTGTGTTCGTTTCCCACCCACTCGGGTTGCAAACTCTACTATTTTCTTTTTATCGCTCTGGTAATAAGACAAAGTGCGGCGTTGAGTTCCTCAACAAAATATACCATGTCTCCAAGATTGGACGAAAACTGGAAAACCGACTGCTTTAACACTAGGTTCTTTCTGCCTACCTTTCTATAGGTGAGATATCTTGAAGCTAAAAAAACACATCATATTTATGCTGTGTACTCATTATTTTTTTTAGTAAGATCTTTGATTTTCACGATTATTATACATTTTAAATGACACTATTTAACCGGATTAATCGCGTATATTTTGTATTATACATTTTTGGAAACCCGACGTTTCGAACGCTTTGCAGTAGTCCGTGGTCACGGGTAGACTGAAACTGAAGCAAAGATTTGCCAACGGTAGAGAGATTCAGAGAGCCCACCACCCTGCGACGCTGAACACCTAAGGGACGAGCTTCGCCAGATGAAGAATGCCCTTTCTCAGAACAAGCTGTTCCCCGACAGCGTTGTCAAAAGACCAGAAGACAGACAGGATTGACATCTTAAGAAGAGCTTCCATAAAAACTATATTCAACTCTAGAGCCTAGAGCCAATTCTTGAGACCAGTGAAAACTACCGATTAAATAGTTTTATTTAAAATTATTTTTCTTTTCCAAATATTCGACGATCCAAACGTCTAGTACTATTCTATAAAAAAAAAATTGAGCTAGATGTCACTGTCAAATACAACACGAATGTTTCTTTTGAAACAGATAACAACATATTTTTCCTTTGTCAAAATACTAAAATACTAAGTATTTTTTTCTAGAATCTAATTTACAGTGATGTAAAAAAGAATATTTTTTTATTATAATATTGCATGTTTCTATTAAACATTCCTTGCAAAGCTATTTAGTATTGCAATTATTCAAGTTGACATATTAAGTGATCAGTCTTGACTGTGTAGTTATTTTACAATTTATTTTTAACCGTGACGGCTTTATAAGTCAACCGCAGCCCCATTTAACGTTTTAAAATGTTAATTTGGTTTTCTATTTCAAGTTAATATATTCGTATATTATAGAGTACTGTAGGTCAGTGTCTGATTGTAAAACGATAGTTGTTGGTTTGATCCTCGTTGGGGGCAATTCAATATTTGAGAGGATTTGATTTCTGTTATTTGAATCCATAACGCGTAGCGTTAAACTTAAAATAGTTAAAATTAAAATAAAATTAAATCAGCTTCACGCTGTATCCCGCACACAGCAGGCAGAGGGAACCTAGTGTTAAGACACTCCGTTCCCCACTTTCTGCCGAATTCTGGAGGCATTGCGTGTTGTGGGGCAGAACTCAACGCCGCGCTTAACCTCGACACCAGAGCGAAGAAATGGAAATATAAATTTAAGTAAATATTTCATCTGCTCGAGTGGGGATCGAACCCACAGCCAGTCGATTTTGCAGTCACACCTCGTGCCGCTGCGCCACGACCGGCCTCAGTGGTCAGAGCGCCTGGTCGGTTTCCAGGTGACGCGGGTTCGTGTCCCACTACGTTCAAAATTTTTATACATTTTCTAAATAAGTATGTTAGCTTCTTGCCTTGACCACATGGGCGTAGGCCCAGATAAAAGCTGGTATTAAATAAAATTACCTAAGTAAATGAAATCAAACCTACGACCATAGTGGGTACAGTCATTTGCTAACTGCGCTTCAATTATGTTTGTATAAATACTTGTTTCATTATATTCTTATTATCGTATTAGGTAGTTTCTACGCATTGTACTATACAAAAGCTAGGACTTCAATGAATCGCTGTTGCTTTGATGAATTACTTCTCTTTGACTAATCGTCTTTCTTACTTTGTATAATAAAATATAATATATAGGTATAATTTGTTCTTTTTTATTTACGTCTGAGACAAAAGTGGAATAGTCTTACTGTGAAAACTATAGTTGCGGGTTCAATCCCTTCTCAGGGATAAACTTTACTTTTATTTCTCCTATCTGGAAACACAAAGTGCAGCGTAGATGTAGGCCACTCAATTTATAATGTCTCTAATTCAGTAGGAACCTGGAGTATGTATCTTGGCATTTTATGTAATAAAAAGGTTAAGCTAAAAAAATGTCAAGCCCTTTTTAAAAATTATAAGAAATCACATAAGATATAAATAAAATGTAGGATTATAGGGAGACATTAAAAATTGTACCAAGTAATGTAGGCTTAAGGTCTATTTCAAGGAGTTCTTATATTTAAAATCATCACCAATCTGTGTTAAAAAACACGCAGACAGATATTTATCTTTAATAAATCCTGTAATAAATCCTATTTCTTTCCAAATCCGTAGGTAACTTTAAGTAAGGAAATCAGGAATCATCTATTATTGTGAACAAATTTGAATTTTCTATGCCCAGTAGTTTCGACTGTGCTTTATTTATGTTCGTTGTGGGACAGAAGCATAGTGTATGATTGTAACACGATGTTCCTGGGTTCGATTTCCAATACGGAGAATGAATCGCTTTTATTTCCTCGCTATGGTCGTATATGCTCGAAACTTGAACGGAAAGTGGAGATCGCAGTGTCTTAACACTATATTTCTCCTTACCCTGCTATTATAGAACCCAGTGTAAAGATAAATAGAAATACAGTATTTGTGAATTATCACAGAAAACTACCTATATTATCCATATTTTGCTTACACCTATTATTGTAATAATAGCTTCACATCAAAAGGGCACAAGCCAGAGGTTAGTTAACACCTCCGCCGATTTGCTAATCGTTCTTAATGTGTACGGATTTAGTTAATGGATTGCCTCGTAGACGTACTGTGGTCGTGGTTCAGTCACTATATTTGTGTACATTATTTTATAGACGCTGTCCTGATTTAATGGGGAAAGATGGTGGTGGTGGATTTGACTCCCAGTCGAGAGCGTGTAAACGTGACGGTCGTGGTTTCAATTCCCGCTCACGGAAGTAGATTTTTTTATATTTTCATTTCCCCGATCTGTTAACAAGGCAAAGTGCGGCGTAGAGTTCCGCCAGCCACTGTGTCTTTCTCCAGTTTCTCTCTGTCCACGCTGCTATAAGCTTATTAGAATCATTTGCATGTAGCTATTCTTAACATAAATGGTGCCTTTGGGATTTTTTTTTGACAAGTCAAGATACTAAAATTAAAGTTACTAAGTAGTTTTACGTCGTAGAACGATTTCTTTTGTTAATATTTTTGTTACGTCGGTAACAAAAATATTAACAAAGAAATTGTTCTACTTATAAAATGGAAAATCGAATCCACAGTCTTTTCTATAATAATACACCAAATAACTCTGTCACAAATTATAAACATTGCTTTTGTTGTGTAGTTGAAGAAAAATCAATTTAGTAATTAACTAACTAAAGGCTATAACAGTTAAAGTCATTACGATTGACTATGTACGTTAGTAATTATAGTTACTAGTAGTCTGACAGCTCCGCTAAGTAATATTGGCTTGTTAGTTAACGTGACTGGTCACTTGGAGTTTCTTATTAAAAATCAAGATATATTCTTGTAGTTTCTTAGATTTTATATATTGTAGTTCTATGTAGGCGGAGGGGACTTGGGAACCTAGTGTTAGTACACTCCGTTGCCCATTAAGACACTAATGTTTCGTACTTTCGTCCCTATTCATATGGCATGGCTTCTTGAGCGGCGGAACTCAACGCTGCGCGTTGCCTTTTTGTCTATAGTCGCACGCTCGTGTACCTTGTGCCCATTTTCTTAAATCTGGTTAAACGTCTGTAGTTGTACTAATATGTAGATAGTTGATAGTTCTGTTTTTTTTAAACCTCAATTTTATAATTGAGGTTTAAAAAAAAACTGATTGATTTTTTTTTGTTTTATGAATCATTATTTCTTTATTACTTACACTCACTTTCAAGTAAAATATAAAAGTGGTTAGTATGGGTTATCCCTAGGAGATAGAAATAAGATCTAGCCGATTTTTATTATAAACCCTTTCTTCTCCTTCCAAAATTCACTATCTGTGACTAAAATAATTTTTCAAATAGATCTAGTGGTTTCTGAGATTAACGCTTTCAGCCAAACAGATTCTTCTTCTTTCTAATATTAGATAGTCTATTAGTAGATAAAATATAATCAATGATAATATTTATTTCACTTCAATAATCAATCTCCAATAATAAGAAAGAACAAATACATAATCAAAATATTTTCCTTAAACGTGATTCTTTTACATTGTTTGGAAAATACTCAACAATGAAATGAAATAGAGTATAGAATACGTCACTAAAAATTAATCGACTGGGAAATGAGATCTTTCTGATGTATTGCTGTAAGATTGGATTGCTACTAGTAGTGGTGGGTTCTTTCTTCTTCTGTAGAATATATGAGCATTGATATGTATGTTTGTTTTTGTTTCTTGATTTAGCTTCACATTCATATTCGAAAATAACCAAGAAAACAGAGAGGACCTGCTGTTAAAATACTCTGTTTTTATTATCTGAGACATTATCTATATATATAAAAGGACTTGTGCTGACTGACTGAGGTAAGACGCACGCAGAGCCATAATCGCTGATGGTAGAAACGTGAAATTTGGGCAGATGTTTATTTTCATATTCTGGACATTCACTAAGGGAATTTGAAAAATTTTAACCCTAAAGGGATGAAATAGGGGTTGAAAGTTCTAGAAAGAAAGAGTCTGAGATAAAATAAGACATTATCTGTTGAATACTGGAAACGCCGCACTTTGTCTTATTATAGGAAGGGAAAATGAAAATAAATTCTTCCTCAGTGTGTGAATTGAACCTGCATCTATACTCTTTACAGCAAAATGTTGCCTCTTAGACGCCGCATCTACAGATCTGATCAGTCTTCTGGTTACACCACAGGCTCTACCTAGGCTAGGTTTGGCTTAGAAGAATTTAAACGCAAATTGAGCACAATATGAAGTTAAAACTCCCGAGGAATCCATCCAAAAGACACATTATTCAAAACCAAAATGTCATTATTCATACTATTATTCCACAATTTCCACAAAAAAAAACAAAAACCTTTAGAGTTGAACTTAAATTAAATTGTAACTTAGATATTTCTTTTCCTCAAATTCCTTATTATATAACAAAAAGCAAAACACAACACCCAATTATCTTAGAACGATTTGACAGGCGGAAAAATTCTACGCTCCTCAGCAATAAGAAAATACAATACGGAAAGCCAGCTATCTAAGTTTTCCACCAATTTTTGGATAATTACGAATTTTTTACTCGTTTTCCAAGCTTCGCCACATCGCATGATGGGAATGCAATTACTTCTTGCTGGTAGTGTCAGCGCTTCGTTTAATTTCAAATGCTTTTGTGTATGGCCCAAAATTTCATTATACAATGAGCTCTTTTTTTTTTTAATTTGTTTTGGGCTAAGTGTTATTAGCTTTTTAGAAAGGTTTAGCTTTTTGACGTTAACGTGGTTGTGTTGGCAACCTTGGTATTTGATTGGGATAGTTGTGGATTCGGATAGTCATTGGAAAAGTCTTGCTTTTTTAATGGTATACGAAGCATTTTCTTTATCGCACTATGTTAAAATTGAGGCGGAAGTTGGAGGACAAATTGTGGGACTAGGCTAGTTCTAAATATTGGATCAAAACCGGGGGGTACAAGCGTGCTACTGTGAATACGACATGCTGTGGGTTCGATTCTAATTGAGGAAATAAAATAATTAATTTTTCCTCCTTCTGGTAACGAGGCGAAACGCGCTGTGTTGACCTCTGCCACTCAAGACCCAATGCCTCCGGAATGGGGCGGAAAGTGAGGAACAGATGTGTCTTAATATAAACTGAGTGTCTTAACACTAGCTTCTCCGGTTCCCCCTGGATACGGGGTGAGTCTAAAAAAGTGATGGTAGATAGTAGTTGTGCTAATCATTGCGCCGGTTGTGGATTCCATGCCCGCTCGAGAGAATGAATTATTCCCATTTTCCTGGCGTCGGTGACGGTGTGTCTTAACATTAAGTTCTCTCTAGATATCCTGATACATGTGGAAACAGCGTTTGATTTAAAAAAACATTAACCTACATTGTTTGATAATAATAGATCTAGTGTATGTAGGTATTTTAAATGTTTACTTGACATTTACAGCAACCACTTCAGGGTCATTTAAAAGTCAGTAAAAAAACTAAATATTAATTTTTGGAACAAATAATAAAAATAAATACAATTTTAAAGGTTTTGTTTTTAAATGTATAAAAGATTAATATAATATAATAGATATTTTTTATATACATAGATTATACATACGTACATATAAATATATAGTTTGTTTTCTGATTTAGCAATGTGTATTCTTTACTCTAACAAGACAAAATGCGACAGTCATGGCGCGGCGACATAAATCTGTCTGGGAATCGAATACGGAACTACCGAGCACCGTCAGACACAAAACAAACGTAATTCATACCCTTGCTTCAGTAACATTAGAAAGTTATTATTAATAGACAAACTTATTCACCAAAATAATACTAATAATAAAGAAACGCAGAATGCGTCATAACAAAAAAAGGTCTATTCGTGTGCCGCGTGCATATTTCACTCATACCGATTGAGATATTTATTTGCTATTTCACAACTTTTTTAGGCAGTTTTAAAATTAAACTATTAAAAAGTTATTATTAATATTTTACTTATTCACCGAAAAATAATAATAATAAAGAAACGCAGAAATTAAACCACATTGCTGCGTTACAACAAAAAAAGAGGCCTATTCGTGTGCCGCGCGCATATTTCACTCATACCGATTGAGATATTTATTTGCTATTTCACAACTTCTTTAGGCAGTTTATCAGGCTGTGAGCTAGTAATTTTGTTTTTAACCGATAACTAGTGACCCGAAATAGTAAATTGTTGGTGTATCCAGGATTTATAGGGGCCACGATCATGCGATTGCGGCGCTGTTTGCATGCCATACAAAACTTTTTGCTGGGTGGTGGTCTGAAGCCATAGTTCGTTCGTTTGATTTGCATTTTTGGTTTCCCCGCGGGTGTTTTCGTGTCTATTACCCACTGGTTGTTATTGACTTTCGGGTTAAATGATAAGGATGTTAATGGTGTTTCGATATGGATTTGATTGTTGGGAGTTCGAATCGTGTGGATTTGATTAGCAATCGGGGCAAGGAATTGGTTTTTTTTTTCCTTTTGTTTGGACAAGGTGTGGCGTTAAGTTGAGCTGATTGATGCCTTGACAGTAGTTTCCCCTCTAACTAATTTAGGTAGTTGGAAAGAAGAAAATTTACGAAATAATTTAATTTGTCATATAAAATAATATAAGCATTCATATTAATTATTGATTGTTTGAAAAGTTTTCATTTAATCTATATAGCAGTAAGAATTTATTTTGATATTCATATATTTTTATTAGTCAGTTATATAATGCTCCTAATATAACCTATAACAATAATTACAACACACATAGTAAATATTACAAAGTATATACATGTTTTAGCTTCACGCTCTATCCAATATAGTAGAGGGAACCTGGGAATCTAGCATACTCTTCCCCATTAAAACATTTGTGCTACTGCACGAAAGCCTCGACTCTTGTAAATGATATACAATATTGTCTTTTTATTTTGTATGAAAATTAAAAATTCGAATTTCTACAGTGCACATATTGTTACAGCGTTAGGTATCGTTTCGTCTCGTGGCATTTTTTATATCACTAGTTAGTTTGTGGGTAGAAAAATATATATTCTATATTGGGGGAAAAAAAAACTTAACAAAGCTTTTACTCGGTGGCTTGTTTACATAGTGACATGTGCGTTACGTGAAGCGTATTACCCATTCATATTTGATGCTAGAAAATATAAAAAACTTGGTATTTCAGTTAAAATTTATAACAAAAATAGATTTTTTTTTGTAGCGAAAAAATGTAACAAAATTGCTTTTTAACTTAGCTTTGTTTGACTTTGTGTGAAAAGTAATCTATTTTTTGAATTTATCTTTTTATTGTGTGTCTAATCTGCTTGTGTAGTCTCTAGAGATGTGGAAAATTAAATTGGGTTAGATTTTTTCGGGTCGTTTTTTCGATATTGTTCAAAATACTTTAGTTTGCTGCTTTATTTTAGACTTTGTGAAGTTGAATCCGCATAAAATAATAATAAAATATGCAAAAAATAGATAAATTTATGAAATATATATACCTAAATAAAATCGGCGTTATAGGCGACAGGAGCAGGAGCACAAACGTAAGCGAAAATATTAAATATTTAATTTCCCTGAGTTGCATTCGAACCCAATACTGTCGCACTTACGTGCTACAACGACCTCATACAGTTGTTAATTTTAAATTATAAAAAATATTCTTATGTATATTTTTATATTCTATATATTTATAACATTTAAAAAGTCATTTGATATGAATGAGGTACTCATAGACTAAACAAGCCATAATAAAAATGTAAAGAATATAGGCTAAAGTGTACTCATATAGAACTAAATTCTAGTTTTAAATGAAAGTCCTAATACTAATTACCTTATTTATTAAAGTGACATACAAATCAAATAATTCACTTCTCCCTGGAAATTGAACTTGCAATCTACTGCAGTCTGTCAGTCGCTCAGCTGTGGAAGAATTTTGAAATACGTATATAATATGATTTGATTAATTAATCTGTTCTGGTGGAGAAAGTGCGGCGTTGAGCTACATCACTCAACATGCGATGTTTCGCATTCGGGTGGGAAGGAGAAAACGGAGTTTCTCGAAAATTACCTTGATATAGGCAGAATACAGCATGATACTTTGAAATAGTTATTAATCCGTCCTGAATATTTTTTTTTGTTATTAAGGAGTCCCTACTCCTTGATAAATTGATTATTGTTGAAAAAATATTTTTTTGAAATCCAACCAGTACTTTCTATATTTAACGCTTAAAATTAAATAAACTCTTCAATTTTTTTTTTAGATCCCGCACATGGCAGAGGGAACTTAGTGTTAAGATATTTTGTTTCCCATTAAGACACTTTCGTTGGTCATTTTCCGCCGAATTCTTGAGGCGTTGCGTGTTGAGTGGCGGAACTCAACATCTTGTTACCAAAGCGAGGAAGCAAAAATATTATATACTTCATTCCCTCGAGCAGAAATCGAACCAACGGCGCGTTTACAATCGCATACTTATGCCACTACGGCGCCTCAATTACCTCTTATTAACCCGTTCTAAAGCAAAATGGAAAATAATTAATAAATACAATGTTTTCTTCGAATAGGAATTGAAATCACTCAGGACAGATTTAGAACTCAGAATCGAGTCCATCAAACACACAGTGTGTTAAAAAATCCTGTAAGCCACTTTAACAATATATAAAAAGTTTCACACAAAATAAAGCTTAAAAAATTAAAATTAATATACGTTCAAAAATAATATTTCATTATAAGTTATCAATCGTCGG